>CM029368.1:3029529-3147029 GCA_017165825.1 Hepsetus odoe
CAGGAACAAAATTGAGATAAAGTAAAAAGTACAGGAATGTACTGAGAGTGTAAAATAAAAGTACAGGAATGTACTGAGAGTGTAAAATAAAAGTACAGGAATTTACTGAGAGTGTAAAGTAAAAGTACAGGACTGTACTGAGATTGTAAAGTAAAAAGTACAGGAATGTACTGAGAGTGTAAAGAAAAAAGTACAGGAATGTACTGAGTATAAAGTAAAAGTACAGGAGTGTACTGAGAGTGTAAAGTATAAAGTACAGGAATGTACTGAAGTAAAGTAAAAGTACAGGAGTGTACTGAGAGTGTAAAGTGAAAGTACAGGAATGTGCTGAGAGTGTAAAGTAAAAAGTACAGTAATGTACTGAGTATAAAGTAAAAGTACAGGAATGTACTGAGAGTGTATGGTAAAAGTACAGGAGTGTACTGAGAGGTAGTGAGACGTACCTCCAGCGAACGCCTGTAAAGGGTCTGTCTGTGCTGAGAGTGAACTGAATTCCTCACTCCATATTAATAGAATTAAAGACGACAGCTTCCCGGAATTTCAACTCCAATAAAAACAATCTACTGAAAATAATCCACATGAATCCTCAATTGGCTTCACTTTCATCACCGTTTCTACTAGTTCTCCATCACGACACACTCCACACACCCTGAACTCCACCGCCCACTCTGCCTGTCCTCTCTCTCACTTCCTTCACCTTGTCCTGCACTGATGGACACAGAGGGACGTCTCTTCTAGGTCTTTGTGTCCATTTAGTCTGAGACGGTCTGGATGTTGGGAAGGTGATGGAGGATAAAAATAACGGAGGATTCAACTCCAATGTGTTCAGGTTAAAAAAGGAATCTGTTCTAAAAATGGAAAAAGGGGAAAAGACAGATAGTTGTGTTAAAATGTACTTGTGTTAATAAAGTAAATGTCCACTAGGTACTAGTCATGTAAAAGTAAATAAAAGGGAATTTGCTGGAAATAATTTTACTCATAAGGGAAATACATTCAAATCCTAAAGGCGCCCAACAAATACATCGTGCCATAGAGACGCCAAAGATCAGTGACATCATATATGAGAAATCTCACATCATCAGTCACATAAATATGTCCCACCATTAAAATATACTGCAGAGATTGAAATAAAAAAACATCTGATGTGAACATCACAGCAGGCCACCCTCACATGTATTCCAGACTTCAAAGATCATTCGATACAGTGACTAATTCAGCCAATGAGGAACAAATGCAGCTGGAATTTTCAGCTCCAGATGTGCTGGTGCCCTACAAGTCTCTCTTACAGGACACTTCCTCCACAACCTTACCAAGTTTGATGGTCCTCAGTGTGACGAGGGAATCTTAATGCTACACTGGATAAGATGGAGAATTCACTCCCTCTCACTCATTTTCTGAGCTGCTTGTCCTGATTGTCATGGGCGGTGCTGGAGTCTATCCCAGCGCTCACAGGGCAAAAGGCAGGTACAGACCCTGGACAGGTCACCAGTCTACATTCACACTCACAACTAGCGCACTATATAGCATCTCCAATCGACCTGATGTGCAGGCCTTTGGATGATGGGAGGAAACCGGAGCTCCCGGAGAAATCACATGGGAGGAACATGCCCACTCCACACCGACAGGATCCGGACCGTCCTGCCAAGGAATAGAACCCAGAACTTCCTCGCTGTGAGGCAACGCTGGAGAATTCAGAGAAGCTGAGTAGCTTGACCAAGAGTCCATGAGAAAGAAACTGTCCTCACGCTCAGTGGGAGGGTGGGACGACCCTCCCCCTCCCCCATCACACAGTAATGCATGTATACACACACACACACACACACACTACCTAATAATAATAATATTATTATTATCTCTCTCTGTCTCTCTCTCTCTCTCCCTCTGTCTCGCTCTTTCTCTCTCTCTCTCTCTCTCTCTCTCTCTCTCTTTTCTCTTTCACTCTCTCTCTCTCTCTCTCTCTCTCTCTGTCTCTCTCTGTCTCTCTCTCTCTCTCTCTGTCTCTTTCACTCTCTCTCTCTCTCTCTCTCTCTCTCTCTCTCTCTTTCACTCTCTATGCCCCTTAGGCTAAAGTAATAATCCATCCGGATAATGCCCACACACCTGTGGATACACACTCACACACACACACATGCGCACACAATTATACACACACATGCACACACACATACACATACACACACTTATACACACACACACACACACACACAATTATACACACACATGCACACACACATACACATACACACACTTATACACACACACACACACACACACACACACACACACACACACACACAATTATACACACACATGCACACACACCTATACACACACACACATACAAACACACACACACACACACACACACACATACACACTTATACACACACACACACACACACACAAACGTACAAATAAACACGTCCAAACACAAATGCCCAATATGAAAAGTGTACATTTATGCACACAAGCCATAAACATGCACTCAAACACAAGCCTGTAGAGTGACGGCTGTTTCCTGTGAAGAAACTGTGTTTGGGGCCTGAGGTTAGAAGGTCCCTGCTTCTTACAAACCAACGGTTCGGACAGAAATGTGCACTGACACTTCAGCTGAGGCAGAACCGTGCGGTTTAGCACAAACTGAGAAGCTCCACAAGAAGTTTCTTTATCAAATTAACTCAAACTCCAGACACCCTTCGGATCAGGTCCCCCAGAAACATCTAATCAGCCCCTGTATGTACCGGTACACAATTCACTAACATCACACATGTTTGGGTACCTGTATGTTAGCATCTACATACATACACACACACACACACATATATACATATACATATATATATATATATATATATATATATATATATATATATATATATATATATATATATAGTATATATCATTAAGCCTGCAGACCAGAGTGGTCAGTTGGAGCCTGCAGCTGTGTGTGTGCATGTGTGTGTGTGTGTGTGTGTGTGTGTACCAATATGAAATATTGTACACACAATATGAAAAATATTTTGCCTTTTGTTTGTTAACCCCAATAAAATTTACCCTGCACATTGTTCTGGTTTCTGAAAATGAACAGAAACAAACATCTGCACACACACACACACACACACGCACACACACACAGCTGCAGGCTCCAACTGACCGCTCTGGTCTGCAGGCTTAATGATGCGCAACTGTACATGTGAGTGAGCGTGAGTCTGCCTATGAAGTGAAAAGCATGAAAACCGCCTCGTTCCAGTTATTTCAGCAGGACGATAAAGCCAAAAAACGGCCTCCAGCCTCAAGTTTCCCCGTCTGAGAGACTGGCTCCACTGTAACCACTGCCGAAACGCACACTCCATCACATGATCAATACAATATGAGACCATTATAGCTCAGCCACACTTCAAGCACAGAGGAAACGACAAGGCCAAGGACTTCTGAAAGACTTATCAAGCCTTATCAAAGGTTTCCTAATGGCAGTCTTCCAACTTCAGTCTTCTTACACCATGTCCTTCCCTTGCTGACGTAAGCGGGTCTCCGTTAAGTGTCCAGCTGTCGTAAGCAAGATGACAGAACAATAACAGGGACTGACTTATGTGTTTCAAAAGGGACAAACCTTTTCATTGTTACTCCACACTCAGTTCTATTGTTACGTCCCGGAGCAGTAGGTTACTGTGAGCAAGGTGCCGTCCAATCACTGCTCTCCGAGCACAAATACAGAACCTGCATTTCTTTGTACTGTGTTTCACGATGACAAATGTTCACTTTCACTTTCACTTCACCTGTCTGCGACATAAAAAGATAACCGTTGTGATTGTGACACCCATTTCCATGGAAACATCACATCCCTTTCCATGGCAGACAGACAGACTCACCCATTACCATGGAGTTACACTTTCCATTGTTATACATGATATGGTACTTAAATGACACGTGTTTCCATAGTAACAGTGCGTCCATTTCCATTATTGCACCTCTTTCCAATACATACATATACAAACAGTGGAAAAAGCCAAATAGTCAATATTAGCATGGGGCAGCCATATCCAGCACCCCAGGAGCAGTGATGGGGACGGTAACTTGGCTCAAGGGTAGCCTGCTGGTCCGGGACCCGAGCCCACGATCTTCCAAACGTGAGGCCGAGTCTTTATAATATTTCCATTTCCATTGTTACACCTGTTTCCATGGTAACATAAAACTACATTTTAATTGTTACATTAAATCCCCTTCCATTACATTGACCTGGTTACACTGTATACATTTCCATTCGTATGCCTATATCTATGTTTACCTATTTTATTGTTCTCATTTTTCCATGGTTTCCATCAATCTTCATGTTTATAGTATACATTTGCATTGATGCACTATTAAAATACCCATTTCTACCCTTTTGTTTCCATGGTTACGCAACACTCACTACAACACTACATCAGTTTTCTCTGTTACACTGCATCCATTTCCATGGTTACATGACATCTAATTCCATACAGTATCATAGGTTATGAGATGATTTGGTTCTGTACTGATTGAGTGTTGTTTTGGTGAAAATTAAAGGCCCAAAGTAAAATTGGGTTTCTAAAAGTGCTTAATTAAAACCAAAGACAAAAAAGGAAAGATGTTTTCACTTTTTGCATGTAATTCTGGGCTTCCCCTTCACAGAGGCCCCACCACTTCTGAAGCCAAAACTACGCCCTTGGGGACACTTGTCTCAGCTCCTGTTTTACAGGATAAAAAATAAAAAGAATAGGAAAATGAGCCGAGTAAAATAACATGAGTATTTCCCCCCCTTAACTTTAGCCGTACTGTCCAAATCTCTGTCCACTCTCTAAATGGACGCATTCATCATGTCCGCTGAAAAGCACTCCTGTTCAATTGTCCAAATGAAGGCATAATTTGAGTGTGTGTGTGTTGGGTTTTGTAATTTGCACACTGACAGTAATGTAATGCAGCGGGCGCTGCTGCGGCGTGCCAGTTTGTCATGGTGCCAGGCTGGCTGGCACTTGGGCCACTTAACCGTTTAGGGCTCTGGCATCGGGCCCTACTCAATCTCTCTCTCTCTCTCTCTCCTAGACAGCTTTTCATGCGAATACACACATGGGACGACTCCTGAGAGAATGCTGTTTATTCCGGGCCCTTTTAGAAGGAGGGATTTTTCAACCTTTTGAGAACGGCAGAGCACACTTAATCTCCAAAAAGGGGAACACTCCACATTTGCAATTTGCTTGCCACTCTTATCTACTTCACCTCTACGTCTGTTCTGAAATGTGCCGCCCTCCTTATCTGGTAATTAGCTCCATAAACCTGCGCTGGGTTTAATGGCACATTGTGCCCGTGTCCAACTGTGTCCTGTTCAGCTTGTACTTCCCAGATAATATATTGTCCCCGGACAAAAGAGCACGATGTGAATTGTCTGCGTTCTACGCCATTGTGTTCTCCCACTCTTTTGTGTGCACCCACCATTAAAGCCCCCGTGAATACACCAGCCTATCTATGACTGGCACATACAGTACTAGTCACAAGTTTGGAGACGGCTCTTCACGAAGACTTTTTACTGTTTTCAAGGATTTAAGCATGAGCATGAAGTGCAATGAAGTGCAAGTGATAACTTGTCGTTGTGAAACACGGCATAGCACAAAGAAATGCATTGAACCAGCAGGGGCAGACAAAGAGCTGCGACCAAAGAGCTATGAAGGGGACGGTACCTTGCTCGCGGGTACCTTGTAGGGGCAGTGGTGGCCTAGTGGTTATGGAGTCGGCCACAGGATCGGAAGATTGTGGGTTCAACCAATAGGTTGCCCTGAGGTACCCTTGAGCAAGGTACTGTCCCCGTCAATGCTCCACGGGCACTTTCAATAGCTGCCCCTGCTGCACGGTGTTTGCATGGGTTAAATGCAGAGGTCCAATTTGATTGTGGTTCACTGTGTGCTGTGCTGCGACCTCGCAATGACGAGGGTTTTCACTTTCACTTTCACTTACAGCAACCTGCTGGTCCAGGACACTCGAACTCACGACCTAGTGTCCCTAAACACTCGGCCACTGTTGACCCAAAGCTCTGCATTGGCTGGGAATCAGACTGTGCCATCATCACCAATATTCCACCGATGAGTTGGACCTCATGCTGAAAGACATTTGAGCGGTACTGTAAATGCAGATGTCCCACCCCTCAAAAACATGTTTCTGTGAGGTAGTAAGATGCCGAGCTTGTCCACTGGTGGAAGGGTGAGAATGGAGAATATGGATCAAATTGGCCCACCTTGATGAGGAGCTTGTGGAGGTGGACAACTTAACTGACCATGGCGGAGGTAATGGAGTTCAAATGGTAAATAAATAGTTTGAAGTTTGTCATGGGTGTTACCGAGGGGGTGGAATGTGAAATATGTCAAGTAATGAAAAATATATTTTGTGGGGTGAAAAAATACATTTCGGGTGGTGGTAGGTAAAAAAAGTCTGTGGGGGCGGAATGAAAAAATACGTTTGTGGGGCAGGACAAAAACTTGGTCGACTCTGAAGGGTGTTGATCAGTCTTTTGCTCCCTTCCTTGTCCCAAACAAAGCCATTTCTGCAACATTGTATATAATTAGTGGGTGTCAGGGAGCTGCCGACTATAGTGGAAACTCCCAGGTGGAAAAACCAACACTATGGGACTTCATTCAAAGCCAAGGCCCATGCTTTCAGGAGTTTCAACAGTCAGGATTAAAGATGCAAGAGGCGATTGCACCATGGCCCTGACTGTGTGTAGTTGAGAGAGCAGAAACCGGGCGAGCTATGGGGTTATACGTCTCTCTTCGACAGCATTACCTCGACCCGTCTGCCTGATCCACTTAACTCCAGAGTCTTAATGTAGCCACTGAGAATAAACACGAGAGTCCAGAGGACATAAACACATTTAACAGCAGCGAAGGCTGTCAAGCTGGACTCTATCAAGCGCACTCTTACAGCTCGCAGGGCAGCGCTCTGAAGACTTCATACATTAGAAAGGAAAAAAAACAAGGCTTGCCAGCATCTTAAACTCCTCATTACGAGTCCATGAATTTTCCTTGTCGGATTTGTCCAAACAAGGCCGTTGAGTTTTCAGAGAGCTGTTTGCCCGAAGGGAGCACAGATAGGATTACTCCTAAAACCTTTCTCACTCAGAAAGCCTCCACAAATGACCGGGCCTCCTCCATATATGTCTGGGACGGCATTACTCAACAGGAAAACAGTCTGCTAACTGTATTCTCTAAGCTTGTCATCTTTCAACAGGCCCTAATCTGAGTGCTGCTCAATTTCCCACAGGGCAGAGGCCTATTAGATTACACCAATTCTGCCCTTATGATAACACAGGCTTTCGACCACTTGTCTGGGCACTGAGGGGAAGGCCCCCGTGCTACAGACGGAAATATTGGACCGAACCTGATAGGAATCTGATCGGGAACCCAGGAATTGGTGTAAAGAACTTATTGTATCTCTGAAATAGTTACAGAACAGCTATAACATTTAGGAGGAGAGTTACTGTAACAATGTTTTAATCCATATAATTTGTGTGGTGGTCTGCAGGAACATATCAAATGTCAACCACCATATTTTGCATAAAAGCCCAAAATGTGAAAGAAAATCGGATTTTTGTCAAAAGAAACGGAGAAAAACTCTTGTTAGCAGGCTAGCCTTGGCGATATTGAATTTAAAATGGGTACAACATGCATAAGGGACAACGACCGAAGTGTGTGTGTGGTATCTAAACATTAGTCACTGAACATCGGTGAAAGTGAAAGTGACTATTTCATTGTGAACACAGCACAGAGTGAACCACAAAGAAGTTTATCTGCATTTGCAATCTGCACTAAATACACCAGGAGCAGTGATGGTGACGGTAGCTTGCTCAAGGTCCCAGGATAGGAAGTTCATGGCTTCAAATCCCAGAACAGTAGGTTGCCGAGTCACCCTTGAGCAAGGTATCGTCCCCATTACTGCTTCCTGGATATGGTTGCCCCCTGCTGCTCGTGTGTGTGGGTCAAAAGCAGAGATTGCATTTCGTTGTGTTTCACTGTGTGCTGTGCTGTGCTTCACAGTGACAGTCATTTTCACTTCACTTTCACTTCAGGACCATGAATCTGAACAAGTGAAGAGGGACTCCTGATTAAAGATCTAGCTCCCGGCCCTCGGAGGCCCTCAGGCTGTGAAATGGAAAGCGATGCCCAGTGCTCCGTCCGCTGAGGTGATAGCTTTTGACATGTGTGTTTCAGCACCAATGGGGTGAATGAAAAGCCTCTTTCTCAGGCAGCCCTGAAGAGGTTGGCCTGAGGGATTATAGCCAGCGGAGTGATCAGTGCTCCGGCTGGGAGACTGAAAGGTGCTTTGGTGTCAGAGTCTCGGGTCATGCTCCACAGATCATCGTTTCATATCCAAATGAGGGCTTGGTGTATCAGATTACGCTGATCTTACAGAGCACTCCAAAACCTCCCCCATCACTTCTCCAGCCCCTATCCTTTCTCTAAACCTCCCATCACAGTTTACAAGAGTCAGAAACTGTGCCGGCAGTTCGCTTTTTAAGCAATTCAAACCTCTTTAACTAAGGGGGAAAGCTTTAAACACAACTCTGGACACTGGTTAGCAACTTACCAAAGGCCTGCTGGAGCTTCATGAACTCAAAGCAATATAGTAGCAGATTACTGCTTTGGTGTCTCTCACAGCGGCTTGTGGGAATTTGCATGACTGCCCTTCGGTTTAGTCAACGCAGCAGTGGTGTTGAAGAGGGTGTGGTAGGAGAACAAAGCTTTTTAGACTTCATTTATCGCCATGCGTGAATGAGCGTCAACAGGGCCATGCCTTCAACACAGGGTTTAGAGGGGAAGGGCCGAAACTTATCCGAAGATCATCCTGCATAACCGCAATAACAGATTTTTCAAAATGTGATAAAAAATGACAGATCTTTATTTTAACAATCTACTGGAAATAATGAACATTAACTTCACAGTTTCACTTTCATCCATGTCTCCTGTCATGGACATCACAATCAATACATGTTTTTTCTCCACCGTCCACTCTTCCTTCTGTCTGTCCTGTACATGCACACCAAGGGATCATCGGTATGTTGATCAGTATGTCTCGCCTCTGGACATGTCCAAACCAGCGTAATCTCACTCTTGGACTTTGTCTCCAAACTGTCCTACCTGGGCGGTTCTTCAAATAAACCAGTTTCTAATCCTGTCCATCCTTGTCACACCCAACACAAATCTCAACATCTGTGACACCTCTCTTTTCTTCAGAGTCGCTTTCTCCAACCCGTATAACATAGTTGGTCTCACTAACATCTTATAAAACTTCCCTTCCCTTTGCTGGTACCTGTCTTTCACAGATTAACAGTGAAGCACAGGTTAAAAAGTAAGACGTGTCTCCTCTGGAGGACGTTTGTAGCGTCTGTTTGTGCAGAAGAATAATCCTCGTCTCTCCTCTGGACATGTCCAAACTAGTGCAAAGTTGCTTCTCTAACTTTGTGTCCAAAGAGTCTAACCTGAGACGTCCCTCTAAAATACTTATTTCTAATCCTGTCCATCTTCGTCACACCCAATGAAATTTTAGCACGTTAAACTCTGACACCTCCATCTCCAACCCGTATAGCATAGCTCGTCTCACTATATATACTCAAACATCATAAAAATGAATACGTAAAGTACTGAAAACTGTGCTTAAGTACAGTCATTACAAGGGTGGAGGCCACAGTGTATGATCTATGTAAAGCCTACAAACAACCAGCCCATTTTTTTTTGCTAAACTAAAAACCCATCCAAGCCAGAAGATGACTCAGAATATTCATGTTTGTGTTCAGCCATCACTGTCGCAGCATTCATCACAGCATAATAGCACTGTTCAATGTTCATAATTCACTGCACAAGGGGCCTGAATGACATAACTGATGTGTGGTTAAATAAATGTAAAACCAAACACCATATTCTGTCTGCGGAGACGTTAACGACTGCTTAGTTGGAGAGGCCATTATATGTGCTGACAGAATGAGAGCTGAACACGTGAGTTAAATATCAAATAATGGTCGTAAGGAGAGAAGAGCTGAAGTTGTTTGACAGTTTTCTAAAAGCTCAGCTCTCCACAATATGTAGGACATAAAAGGACAGCAGGACAAAAGAAAACAAACAATGTGAAACTCCTAGAAGTCAAGCGATTATTAGTTAGGATCAGTGAGGTTGGGACACCAGCACCAGTATCCCCAGTACAGCACAAACCCCAGTGTGTTATTGCTAATGGACCATTCACATTTAGAGCATTTAGCAGACACTCTTATCCAGAGCGACTTTCATGTCCGCATTGCAGGGACAGGAATTACAGGGACAGGAATTACAGGGACAGGAATGACAGGGACAGTCTCCTTGGAGCAACTTAGAGTTTTGCTGGTACTGGAGGTGGGATATGTACCTGTGATGTCTTGGTCCACAGTTGAGTGTGTATAGTATCCATTGGCGAGTTTTGTTGTTGTCTCTTGTCCCACATTTGCCCAGTCTTGTGCTGCCTCCTGGTCAGTGTCCTCTCCTGTGTCTTGTCTGTGGCTCCTCCTATCTGACGTGCCCCAAGTACCCGTTTTTCAGTTTGTCTTTTGTCTAATCTCTGTGATCGCAGCGTCCAATTCCTGCCTTGTCCTGAGGTTTGTCGGTGAATTTGTCCCTGAGTTTTTGGTAGCCTCCTCGTGTCTGTTGCTCAGTTCGTTTCATTTATTTCATTATTAAAGTGCAGTTTTTACTCGCACCTTCATTCTGCCTCCATCGCCTGCATCCACTAATCCTGCATTAGAGGCAGGATGTATGCACGAGTAAAAGCCTGCTGTCCTGTGAAAAAAAGTATTCGCCCCTTTCCGATGTCCTCTATGTTCATTTGTTCATTGCTTCTGATCCCTGCTTTTGTCCTTTAACAGTAGATCGTTTGAAAACGGTGTGTTTCTCTTGTATTATGCTCCATTTCTTTGAAGATCAGATACTTTTTTTGTGAAAAAACAGAGGACATTAGGAAGGGGACAAAACATTTTCTCACAGCACTTGATGTTGCGGGAGTAAACGAGGCACACACAGGTTGAAAGACATAATAAATGATGCAAGCTAAGACACAGTGGTGTTTACAGGGACCCAACCAAGGCTATTTATAATGACAAAGGACTAGAAACACCTGGGGCCAGCAGGGGAGACAATACACACCCAGGTCTACACTCTGAGAAGGAGACAGGCCTAAGGTGAGGACAAGGGGCAAAGCAATCATAAAGCAAAGGTAAACCAGTAAGAGACATTGCACAAAGAAAAGGCAAGGGTAAATGTTACATACACCACTTATTTGTGATGAACTGGCATCCTGGCCACTTTGCACCCCAGTAAGAATAAACGGGATTTGGGAATTGGGATTTCCACTCTCAACCACTCGTTTTCTGTGCTGCTTGTCCTGAGTTGGGTCAGTGCTGGAGTCTATCCCAGCTCTCACAGGGCAAAAGGCAGGGACATCTTTGACAGGTCACCAGTCAAACACACTCACATAAACACACCTAGGGGACGATTTAGCAACATGGAGGACCTTTGGATGGTGGGAGGAAACCCATACAGTCTCGAGGAGAACATCCCTGGACCTTCTTGCTATGGGGCGACAGGAATCGGAAGGCTGGACTAAGAGTCCTGGGTCAAAAATACATTTTCTGGCTCCTGCGGATGTTAGTGTCCCAAACCCAACACGGTAACTCCGAACATGAATCCGAATGATAGAAAAGTCAAGAAGCCTGCTGATGAAAGAGGGAGGAAAATGAACTTTGGTGGAAAGTTCTGTCACCAGTCTCTATTCCAAGGAGAGGCATGTGCCAGTGTAGCAAGTCTTCTGATCAGAGACTCCAGGAACAGGAAGAAACCACTCCCTCAGGAAGCCCTCACACCTCCGCTGTAGGTGCTAATTAAAGAAAGGCAGTGGATGTGGAGCTCTCTCATTTACACTACAGATTTATAGTGGCGCCCGTATGTTCTGGTTTATATTACAGACGAGTTATAATATCAAACAGAGACACACACACACACACACACACCGGAGCCAGGAACCACATTCAGTTTTCTGATGATTGTAGATTTTAATTACTCTTTAATTATGCGCACTATGATGATTATATTAGTGCAGCAGTTGAGGAAAAATCCACCCCATGTTCATGTAGAGTGGCTGCTTTTTTTTTTTTGTTTTTTTTTTTAAATAGCTGCATGACAAAACACTCATTAAGTACAAAGAGCACAAAGAGGGATAAAATTAACCTCCGTTTCTTCCTCTCAGCTCTTCTTTTCGCAGCAGAACAAAGGCTGTGGCTGACTCTGAATGGCAACCAGACTCACGGCCCACATCAGGCTCTTCTAAAGACGACAGTGCAGCGGAGGAAAGCTCCAAAAGCCTCCATCCTGATGACCGTAGTGTTGATGTAGTCCCTCCAGCTCCATTTAACTCTCTGGATGTTCTAACCATGGTGGTCTAGATAAGTTCAAACAAATCAAGAAATAAAAAAACGGGCTCATATATTTATATACACACATATTTATCCTGAAGTGGTCCTGGTTACCACACGAGTCCATTTCGTTTAGCTTCTCTATGCCGTGTCCAACAACGCCCCCCCCCCCACACACAGGCACACACACAGGCACACACACACGCACACACACAGGCACACACACACGCACACACACGCACACACACACACACACACATATGATCATGCAATGTCCGGGCGGATGAATTGGCAGGAAGTGAAGGCAGTAGGCCGCTCTGCCCCTTCTCACACAGCTGAATAGCTCTGTTCTCTAATCCTCTGCCAGTTCACACACACATACACACACACACACACACATACACACACGCACATTTTCTATTTATTATATTATGCTTCAATTTTCTCTTTCTTTCTTTCTTTCTTTCTTTCTTTCTTTCCCAGGTGCTGTTTTCTCCTCTCTGGAGTTGAGGTTTTAAACCTGTTTAGGCACGTGTAGCTGATTGGCAGCCCTGCCAAATATAAGAAGGAAGAAGGTGAAAAGTGCAAGTGTGTTTTCACTCCCGGGGGACCAGAGCCAATTCCCTCTCACTTCTACATGATTCACCACATTCGAGCTGAAAACACACCACTTTGATTCATCTGCACTTTCACACACTTCACCTGGAACTGGGTGTTTATTCTCAAACTAGGTCAAAGTACCGTGTCTGTATCTGTGTCTGTGCCTGTATCAGTGTCTGTATCTGTGTCTCTATCTGTGTCTGTATCTGTGTCTGTATCTGTGTCTCTATCTGTCTCAGTATCAGTGTCTGTATCTGTGTCTCTATCTGTGTCTGTATCTGTGTCTGTATCTGTGTCTGTATCTGTGTCTCTATCTGTCTCAGTATCAGTGTCTGTATCTGTGTCTCTATCTGTGTCTGTATCTGTGTCTGTATCTGTGTCTGTATCTGTGTCTCTATCTGTCTCAGTATCAGTGTCTGTATCTGTGTCTCTATCTGTGTCTGTATCTGTGTCTGTATCTGTGTCTGTATCTGTGTCTCTATCTGTCTCAGTATCAGTGTCTGTATCTGTGTCTCTATCTGTGTCTGTATCTGTGTCTGTATCTGTGTCTGTATCTGTGTCTCTATCTGTCTCAGTATCAGTGTCTGTATCTGTGTCTCTATCTGTGTCTGTATCTGTGTCTGTATCTGTGTCTGTATCTGTGTCTCTATCTGTCTCAGTATCAGTGTCTGTATCTGTGTCTCTATCTGTGTCTCTATCTGTGTCTGTATCTGTGTCTCTATCTGTGTCTGTATCTGTGTCTGTATCTGTGTCTGTATCTGTATGTGTCTGTGTCTGTATCAGTATGTGTATCTGTGTCTCTATCTGTGTCTGTATCTGTATCTGTATCAGTGTCTGTGTCTGTATCTTTGTATCTTTGTCTGTATCAGTATCTGTGTCTGTGTCTGCATTAGTGTCTGTATCTGTGTCTGTATCTTTGTATCTTTGTCTGTATCAGTATTTGTGTCTGTGTCTGTTTCTGTGTCTGTATCAGTGTCTGTATCAGTGTCTGTATCTTTGTATCTTTGTCTGTATCAGTATCTGTGTCTGTGTCTGTATCAGTGTCTGTATCTGTGTATCTTTGTCTGTATCAGTATCTGTGTCTGTGTCTGTATCAGTGTCTGTATCTGTGTCTGTATCTGTATCAGTGTCTGTATCTGTATCAGTATGTGTATCTGTGTCTCTATCTGTGTCTGTATCTGTCTCTTTATCTGTGTCTCTATCTGTGTCTGTATCTGTCTCTTTATCTGTGTCTCTATCTGTGTCTGTATCTGTCTCTTTATCTGTCTCTTTATCTGTGTCTGTATCTGTGTCTCTATCTGTGTCTGTATCTGTGTCTGTATCTGTCTCTTTATCTGTGTCTCTATCTGTGTCTGTATCTATCTCTTTATCTGTCTCTTTATCTGTGTCTGTATCTGTGTCTGTGTCTGTATCAGTGTCTGTGTCTATGTCTGTGTCTGTGTCTGTATCTTTGTCTGTGTCTGTATCAGTGTCTGTGCCTGTATCAGTATCTGTGTCTGTATCAGTGTCTGCATCTGTGTCTCTATCTGTGTCTGTGTCTGTATCAGTGTCTGCATCTGTCTCTTTATCTGTCTCTCTTCATCTGTGTCTGTATCTGTGTCTCTATCTGTGTCTCTATCTGTCTCTTTATCTGTGTCTCTATCTGTGTCTCTATCTGTATCTGTATCTGTCTCTATCTGTGTCTGTATCTGTGTCTGTATCTGTCTCTCTTTATCTGTGTCTGTATCTGTGTCTGTATCTGTCTCTTTATCTGTCTCTCTTTATCTGTGTCTGTATCTGTCTCTTTATCTGTGTCTGTATCTGTCTCTTTATCTGTGTCTTTATCTGTGTCTGTATCTGTCTCTTTATCTGTGTCTCTTTATCTGTGTCTCTTTATCTGTGTCTTTATCTGTGTCTGTATCTGTGTCTCTTTATCTGTGTCTGTATCTGTGTCTCTTTATATGTGTCTTTATCTGTGTCTGTATCTGTGTCTCTTTATATGTGTCTTTATCTGTGTCTCTTTATCTGTGTCTGTATCTGTGTCTGTATCTGTCTCTTTATCTGTGTCTCTATCTGTCTCTTTATCTGTGTCTCTTTATCTGTGTCTGTATCTGTCTCTTTATCTGTGTCTGTATATGTCTCTTTATCTGTGTCTGTGTCTGTATCTGTATCTGTGTCTGTGTCTGTATCAGTGTCTGTATCTGTATCTATGTCTGTGTCTTTCTCTTTATCTGTGTCTGTATCTGTATCTGTGTCTGTATCTGTTTCTGTGTATGTTTCTGTGTCTGTATCTTTGTCTGTATCTGTGTCTGTTTCTGTGTCTGTGTCTGTATCAGTGTCTGTATCTTTGTATCTTTGTCTGTATCAGTATCAGTGTCTGTGTCTGTGTCTGTATCAGTGTCTGTATCTTTGTATCTTTGTCTGTATCAGTATCTGTGTCTGTGTCTGTATCAGTGTCTGTATCTTTGTATCTTTGTCTGTATCAGTATCTGTGTCTGTATCTGTTTCTGTATCTGTATCAGTGTCTGTGTCTGTATCAGTATGTGTATCTGTGTCTCTATCTGTGTCTGTATCTGTATCTGTGTCTGTGTCTGTGTCTGTTTCTGTATCTGTCTCTTTATCTGTCTCTTTATCTGTGTCTGTGTCTGTATCTGTGTCTGTGTCTGTATCTGTCTGTGTCTGTGTCTGTGTCTGTGTGTGTATCAGTGTCTGTGTCTGTATCTGTATCTGTATCTGTATCTGTGTCTGTGTCTATGTCTGTGTCTGTATCTGTGTCTGTATCTGTGTCTGTGTCTGTATCAGTATCTGTGTCTGTGTCTGTATCAGTGTCTACATCTGTCTCTTTATCTGTCTCTCTTCATTTGTGTCTGTATCTGTGTCTCTATCTGTGTCTGTGTCTGTATCAGTGTCTGCATCTGTCTCTTTATCTGTCTCTCTTCATCTGTGTCTGTATCTGTGTCTCTATCTGTGTCTCTATCTGTCTCTTTATCTGTGTCTCTATCTGTGTCTCTATCTGTATCTGTATCTGTCTCTATCTGTGTCTGTATCTGTGTCTGTATCTGTCTCTCTTTATCTGTGTGTCTGTGTGTGTATCAGTGTCTGTGTCTGTATCTGTATCTGTGTCTGTATCTGTGTCTGTGTCTATGTCTGTGTCTGTATCTGTGTCTGTATCTGTGTGTCTGTATCATCTGTATCATGTCTGTGTCTGTATCAGTGTCTACATCTGTCTCTTTATCTGTCTCTCTTCATTTGTGTCTGTATCTGTGTCTCTATCTGTGTCTGCGTCTGTATCAGTGTCTGCATCTGTCTCTTTATCTGTCTCTCTTCATCTGTGTCTGTATCTGTGTCTGTATCTGTGTCTCTGTATCTGTCTCTTTATCTGTGTCTCTATCTGTGTCTGTATCTGTGTCTCTATCTGTATCTGTATCTGTCTCTTTATCTGTCTCTATCTGTGTCTGTATCTGTGTCTGTATGTCTCTCTTTATTTGTGTCTGTCTGTGTCTGTATCTGTCTCTTTATCTGTCTCTCTTTATCTGTGTCTGTATCTATCTCTCTTTATCTGTGTCTGTATCTGTCTCTCTCTATCTGTGTCTGTATCTGTGTCTCTATCTGTATCTGTATCTGTCTCTTTATCTGTCTCTATCTGTGTCTGTATCTGTATCTGTCTCTCTTTATTTGTGTCTGTATCTGTGTCTGTATCTGTCTCTTTATCTGACTCTCTTTATCTGTGTCTGTATCTATCTCTCTTTATCTGTGTCTGTATCTGTCTCTTTATCTGTGTCTGTGTCTGTATCTGTGTCTGTGTCTGTATCAGTGTCTGTATCAGTGTCTGTGTCTGTATCTGTCTCTTTATCTGTGTCTGTATCTGTTTCTGTGTCTGTATCTTTGTCTGTATCTGTGTCTGTATCTGTGTCTGTTTCTGTATCAGTGTCTGTATCAGTGTCTGTATCAGTGTCTGTGTCTGTATCTTTGTATCTTTGTCTGTATCAGTATCAGTGTCTGTGTCTGTGTCTGTATCAGTGTCTGTATCTGTGTCTGTATCAGTGTCTGTATCTGTGTCTGTATCAGTGTCTGTGTCTGTATCTGTATCTGTGTCTGTGTCTGTGTCTGTATCAGTATCTGTATCAGTGTCTGTGTCTGTATCTTTGTATCAGTATCTGTGTCTGTATCTTTGTATCTTTGTCTGTATCAGTATCTGTGTCTGTGTCTGTATCTTTGTATCTTTGTCTGTATCAGTATCTGTGTCTGTGTCAGTGTCTGTATCTGTGTCTGTATCTGTATCAGTGTCTGTGTCTGTATCAGTATGTGTGTCTGTGTCTGTATCAGTGTCTGTGTCTGTATCTGTGTCTGTGTCTGTATCTGTATCAGTGTCTGTGTCTGTATCAGTATGTGTGTCTGTGTCTGTATCAGTGTCTGTGTCTGTATCTGTGTCTGTGTCTGTATCTGTGTCTGTGTCTGTATCTGTATCTTTGTATCTTTGTCTGTATCAGTGTCTGTGTCTGTATCAGTGTCTTTATCAGTGTCTGTATCTTTGTATCTTTGTCTGTATCAGTATCTGTGTCTGTTGTCTGTATCAATGTCTGTGTCTGTGTCTGTATCTTTGTCTGTGTACCTTACATTCTATTTTCTCAAGTTTTGTTTTTCAGCTGATTGAAAGAGTTTAATCACTTCATTTATCTCAATCCTTTAATTCATTGGTCGACCTGACGATCGTCAGTAACGGATCTACGTGTAATTGTCAGTCCAGTTGTACTAACGAGCGTTCTGTGCCGTCGCAGCTTGTAAAGTGAAGTAAATTGCATTGGTTTCAATCAATGGCTGCTCTGAACCAAACAAATCCATGAACACTCTGAAATGACATCCTTCACCACTTTCATTTCACACTTTCACCACCATTCAGAAATATCGTGACTCAGATTGGCCACCACATCTCTAACGGAGAAACCTCTGCTCAACACCAACTCCCATTCTGACTCAGTACTGCGGCGCCTACTCCTCTCTTCCCTCAGAATGAATAAACCTGCTCCTCACTACACCTACCTGTGGGATAAAGTCCAGTTCAGCTGCAAGTAGCTGAGCACAAAGATGCCTCTTAAATGGTCCTCCAGCTTTTAGCTTTGGCTACATCATAACTTTTTCAGTTTAAGGATGGTTTGAATAAGAAAAGAGAGACACTCTGCAGAAACTTCTACTTTTAGCTCTGCACTGTCCTTTAGTACCATGTTTATAGTCATCAGCATCAGCTGGAGTGAAAAGACAACATAAGGAAGTCTATTAGACTCAAAAGAGACTAATACCTAAAACTAATAAACTAATACCTAAAAACACTTATTTGGGGTGATGGTAGACCAGGGATGGGACACAGGTCTTTGGTTTCAGCAACATTTGCCTTGTAGCTCTGGTGCAAAACTAAAGAACGAACTCGTGAAGAAGGTTCTGGGTGTGATTCCGAGTCTGGATTTTCTATGTGGGGTGCTCATGTTCTCCCCATATGAGCACTGCTGGCCTAGTGTTTAGGAACTAGGCCACATAATCAGAAGGTCCTGGGTTGGGATCCCCAACCAGTAGGTCGCCATGAGGTTCCATTGAGCAAGGTACCATCTCCATCACTGCTTCCTAGGCACTGGATATGGCTGCCCATGGTTAAACACAGAGGATGCATTTCGTGGAGGTTCACGGCGTGCAGTGTCTCGCCATCACCATTAGTCACTTTCTCTTTCACTTACACGTGGGTTCCTCTGGCCGCTCGGGTTTCCTCCCGCACTTCGGATGGACTATCTAAATGGTCCCCCACGGTGTGAGTGTCACTGCAGAGCGATGGGTCCCTCTCTACCTGCTAATGAGAAGCAGCTCAGAGAGCTGAAGGACGAAGCTATTATCAAACATGAAAACGCATTGATTTCAGCGCTGTGTAAATAATTCAATATTTGTGAATTCACCGCAAGCTCCATTTGAACCATAATGGAAGTGAATGCAATCAATGTGGGATCAGAGACTGACACCATTTATCGACTACACTTAGAACGAAAAGATTTTTTCCACACTATTGCGTCTGATATGATGTGTGCCGGTAGCTGGCGGTCGGCTGAGCCCTGCTGTGTGTTAAGTCTGGACTGTAAGGTCTCCGCTCCTCTGTTCAGGCCCCCAGCTGCCGTGCCCAGGCTGCTTCAGCCAGACTTCTAATTGATAACAGCCAGCGGGGCCGAGTTGAGGGCGTCTGGGCTGGCTTTTGGACCCCACAGGAGCCTGGAGGCCAGAGCAGAGCCAGAGCAGAGAGAGAGAGAGAGAGAGCGAGAGAGAGAGAGAGAGAGAGAGGGAGAAGGGGGCTCTGGTCCAGGCTGTCCTCCATCGCATACCCTGATCACCAGCTACCAGCTGGCAGCCATTACTGCAGTGCTGCATGCTAGTGTGGAGCAGCAGGACTGAAGGCAAACTGATTCATGTGTTCACACACACACATGGTTTAAAGAGCCAATGGACATTTTTCTTCCATTTTTCATTGTGTAGCATGATTTTCCCCAGGATTTCTTTATCCTGTAGACTTTCCCCGATTGGGCTTTTAGGACAGAGATATATAAAAGATTTCTTGTCTGTCTCATTTAAAAAAGCAAGGGATTTAAGGATGAGACTTAAGAAACAGAAGGGCGGGGAGAGCAGCCAGGCTGTGGCCATGCGCTAGCGACTGTTGCTAAGGTGAGCGATAAGATAAGGGATGATTTGCCTGTTGGTTTGGATGAGAGCGATGTTTCCTTCTTTCGTCATGTTCTCCAGACTCCAAACTCACTGTACATTAAAGTCGGCCTCACCTCACTGTGGAGTCATTTTTCTGCCCAGCTCAGGAGGAACGGGATTACCGGCAGAGGTGAACGAAAAGCACAGCGTGGACCACGGAAAATAGATTATTTGCACAATTCAACTCTTAGATGGCTGAAAATGTGACGCTGGTGAATCACTGTAGTAACAAAAACATTTCCTTATATGGAAGTTCATATGGAGCGTTGTAAGGTTAGTATTGAAATGTTGCATATGACTATACTGCAAATTGAATAACTTTATTTATAACTTTTGATGCTCAGCATAGCCATATCTGTTCAATCTTTTAACAGATGACTGTAAAGGTGACCTTTTGATGACCCTTCCATGTTGATCATGCTTGTACAACACCACTTCATAATGATGGAGTGCATCTCTATTCCTGTGCCAGGAAAATCAGATCATCCGTCTCCATTTCTCCCTGTCCTCTCCATCTTCTTCTTTCACACAGTCCACCTGCATGTCCTCTCTCATCACATCCTCAAACCTCCTCTTTGTTCTTCCTCTTCTCCGCTTGCCTGGGAGCTCCATCCTCAACATCCTCCTCCTGATATACTCCTCGTCCCTCCTCTGGACATGTCCAAACCAGCACGGTCTCACTTCTCTGACTTTGTCTCCAAAAAGTCCCACCTGAGAACTCCCTATAATATATTCGTTCCTAATCCTGTCCCTCCTCGTCCCTCTCAGTGCAAATCTCACCATCTTTAACTCTGACACCTGGATCTCTTCAGCACCACCCTCTCCTGAAGCGTGGACCCATTTTCAAACTCCTCCACCCTTCCACCTCCTCTACTCCTGCATTCTAAACACTCCACTCTCCAACTCTCCACTCTCTTTTTGTTCACACTCATGTATTCTGTCTGTCCTACTCACTTTCTTCCTCTCCTCTCTAAGAGCATACCTCCACCTCTCCAGGTTCTCCTCATGCCCACTACAATCACAATATCATTAAGCAAACACTGAACTGCATCTATTTAACCGAAATAGTGTTCAGGGCCAAGTTTACCAAACCCCACAGTAAGAGTGACCAGTACTCAGACCACACACAGAGTGTGATTAAACATGTGCAGCACAATACACTCCATTACAATACACACAACATGGGCAAGACAGAAGAGTTCTGCCTTAAACTGTGTCAGTGATGGTAAAACAGACACCAGTAGATGAACTAAATAAACACTTTCATCAGCCGAGGCGGTCCACACAGAGTGGAAGCAGGTGTTTTGTGTTGTCACCCATTATCAAAGCGTGTCCTCAAGCTCTACTCACGTCCATACGGCCGCCGGGCGTTTGGACATGACGCGTCACCGTCCCGTGTATCTTCACAACTTCTGGCTGGCGTTCTGTTATCGGAACGTAACTACGCTTCTGTTCAGTGCTTTTAAGAGAGAGAGAGAGAGAGAGAGAAAGAGAGAGAGAGAGAGAGAGAGAGACAGAGAGAGAGAGAGAGAGAGAGACAGAGAGAGAGAGAGAGACAGAGAGAGAGGGAGAAAGAGAGAGAGAGAGAGAGAGAGAGAGAGAGGGCAGAGAGAGAGAGAAGAGAGAGAGAGAGAGAGAGAGAGAGAGAGAGAGAGAGAGAGAGAGAGAGAGACAGAGAGAGAGAGAGAGAGAGAGATCCAGCCATCCACTCATCATTTATATATTGTCTGAGTTGCTTATCCTATAAATATATCCCAAAAATATCTATCTATCTATCTATCTATCTATCTATCTATCTATCTATCTATCTATCTATCTATCTATCTATCCATCCATTCTTCCATCCATCCATTTGGCTGTCTGTCTATCTGTCTAATTATCTATCTATCTATGTATCTTTCCAGGTGTCATTTATAATGTTTGAATTTTAATTTTTCTGCTTAATTTCAGTCATTCAAAATGCTGTTCAATGTTGCAAGGTTTTGTTACAACAGTGACACAGTGTGTGTGTGTGTGTGTGTGTGTGTGTGTCACTGAAATTTGGAACAAACACAGTAAATATGCCCCAAGTGCTGTTTGTCTCTCTGTTCACTATCATCATTTCCAGAATAAACCCATCTTTGTTCTTGAGTTGGTCTGTAATTGATTATGATAGAAATACGGTGATTGTCTGATTGCATTACTCTGTGGGCCAGAGGGCAGACGTGTCTGTTGTCTCGGTTTACAGCAGTAAACATGTCTCTGAGAGCGCAGTGTGTGTGTGTGTGTGTGTGTGCAGGGCAGGCGTGATTAGGCTCTTATTGTTTTGGGGAAATGTCATATCGGTTTGTTTCCTGCTGCTGCCGAAGCAAATCTCCCTAATCCCTCGGCGATGGTTGCAGGCATCACGACTCGACTAAACAGGCTAATTAAAGCGCTCTGTGAGTCTGCCCTTGCAATTTACACACCACCTCCCAACACACACTCACTGTCTCACTCCCTGTCTCTATCACACTGAATGTGTGTGTGTGTGTGTGAGACACTAGTCCTTATTACATATCAGCCATAACATTAAAACCACGTCTAAAAGCGTGTGTGCTCCTCTCGTGCCACTAAAACAATCTCAGGCCCATCAAGTCACGGAATCCATGAGACCTCTGAAGGTGTGCTGTGGAACAGAGACTTCAGCAGCAGATCCTCACTGAGGTGCTGAGGTAAGACCTGCATGGATCTAGCTTGTCCAGCACATCCCACAGATGCTTGATCAGATTGAGGCCACCTCTTTGTTCCTCAAACCAATCCTGAACATGGGCAGGGTGGGTTTCTCCTGCTGAACGAAGCCACTGTCGTTAGGAACCAGTGTTGAAATGAATGGGGGGTACTTGATCTGTAAAAATGTAACATCCACATGGATGAGGATCCAAGGTTTCACAGCAGATCATTTCCCAGAGCATCACCCTGCCTCCACTGCCTTGCTTTCAAACCATAACACCTGTTCTTGCCGGCAAGTTCAGTTAGTAGAGGATGAGACTTTTCATCTCAGGGAGTTCCTCAGGGAACCCCACTGGTGTAGGAATCGAACTAGGTCTCATAATCAGAAGATTATACCGACCGAGACCTGCCGTTTCTCCATTTTTCCTGCTTCCAACACATCCCCTTTAAGAACAGACTCTTCACTTGCTCTCTAACATCTCCCACCTCTTCACAGGATCCTCTGTAATGAGATAATCAACGTCCACGTTCGTCTGTCAGTGTGGAGGCTGATTGGTACCTATTACAACATTAACAAAGTATTACAACAAATGTGCGTAGCTTCCTGCATCGGCTCAGCCTGACTGGAGTTATATGGGTGGGTGTGTCATCTCTTGATGGATTTCATTAATGACCCAGTTTAACAACGGGCATTAGAGACCAGAGGAGCTAGAGACATCCCTCACCTCGCCCACATATCGCTTTAATACTTATTACTGGAACTAATTAAGAAATCCAATTAATGTGGCTGGAATAGTGTGTGTGTTTGTGTGTGTGTGTGTGTGTGTGTGTGTGTGTGTAGGTGTGTGTGTGTGTAAGTGTGTGTGTGAGAGAGAGAAGTTCGGCATGGGGGGGCTCCACTACAAGATCTGTGTGTAAATTGGATAGTGAGGGATGCCTGAGTTTCTGGGGAGATAAACTGGCTTATGGGAGCCGTTGTAACTAATCATGCGGTTTTGTTCTAGGTGACAGGCGGCACATGAAGCTGAATTCAATCTACAGCGTATGTCCAGGGGACACTTTATCGTTATGGGACTGTGCGCGACGACTATTTGAAAAGCATAAATTCAGCCCAGGGCCACAGCAGATCCTGACCTCGTGCCTCGGACCGTAATCTTTTACCGAGTTGATATTTAGGGTCTGCAGCTTTTGAACTTGGTGCCGGGATCTTAATCAGTGACCTGGAAAGTGGGACAAAGTATAAACATGACAAAGCCTATGGACCCGGACACCACAGTAAAAAAGACTGCGGTTTTTTTTTGTTGCAATAAATGTCTAAAGAAAGATGGCCAAGTTTATTTATTATAATTTAATATCACAATACAAATCGAAGTAGGTATTTATTCTAATTAAAAGCATTAAAGCCATGTTCAAAGCATGTATGTTGGAAAGAAATGAGATAGACCTTCCTATAATTTTATAATAAAATCTACATGAAAAGCCTTTTTTGAGGTGAAAACAAGTTCTGTAAAGTGGGACTTTAAAAAAATCTGATCAACAACTGTCGTCTTATTATTATTATTGTTGTTGTTGTTATTATACATTAAATATGATGAAACTAAGCCATGTTGTATGTAATCAAGGCACGGTACCTTAATCTATAACAGCTGTATCAGCTGTAGACTAATAATAATAATCCTTTATTTATAATCCCACGAATGAGAAATTTGTCCTCTGCATTTCACCCATACACACATGTGCAGCAGTGGGCAGCTATTGAATGCGCCCGGGGAGCAGTGACGGGGACGGTACCTTGCTCAAGGGTACCTCAGGGCAACCCACTGGGGAGGGGATTGAACCCACAACCTTCCAATCTGGGAGCCAACTCCCTACCCACTAGGCCACCGCTGCTCCATAACTACAGTAACAACACGCTGCATCACTTCAGTGGGTGGGGCTACACTGTCACTGAATGGGTGAACTTAAGTAACCCACTATAGATGGAATGAGATGGGGTAAACCACTAAAAGGGGGATGAGTGTTTTGGGGGTAATGGGTGATTATATGTTAATGGTTTCATGGTTATGACATCACAGCCATGCGTTTGCTGTGTTTCCCTGTCTGCAGCTGTGGACTGAACTGTGCAATTAAAAACAAAAAAAAGCGAAGAAAGTTTCCGGCTAATGCTCGTTAATGATCCTGTTTAAAATGCTTTTAGCCAAAGCCAAACTATCGTCATGTCCAAGAGACTAAAATGTCTTAAAGCTTTCGACAGCTCAACATAACAGCAATCAGGGGGAACTGGACACCCCTGAGCACCTGTAGGGGTCATGACCCCCCTTGCCGTCCCACCCCCCCAAACCCAGTTGCTGCCAGTCGTCTCCGGACCAGAGGCTCGCTCTAATTGGAAGGCAGGACACAGTGATATCATCGTCCAAGCTCAGTTCTGGAAACACTTCAGTGTGGACGCATGAAAGAAGTGTGTGTGTGTGTGTGTGTGTGGGGTGTGGGGGGGTAAATACAGCAATCAGGTGAGCTTTTGATTGGTGTGGTTTCAAGGCCAGTAGTTTGATGGTCAGCCAGGCAATCCCTTTTTTTTCTTGAGCTGAAACCCGAGGCCTGCACACTGTATCATGTGAAATAAAGGAATGTGGAATAAAAGAATTAAAGAATGTGGAATAAAGGAATAAAGGAAAGCGCCTGCTTCTCCACAGGACAGGCTGCACTCTTACAGTCCAGAAACACACTAACAGGGGAGGAAACATGAATGAATCGAGGGAAATCTCTAGAAAAAGAAGAAAAACCTTGAAGTCTGTGGAAGCGTGACAAACTACAACCACTCAACTGTAAAAACGTAAGAGCAAAGTTAATATTAGAATCAGGATAGTGAGAAAGAAAGAAAGAAAGAAAGAAAGAAAAAAAGAAAGAAAGAAAGAGAGAAACAAACAAACAAACAAACAAACAAAACTATCAGAAAGACAGAGACAGGAGGAGAGACAAAGTGGGAGAATAAGAAGAAAGAAAGAGACATAAAGAGAGAGATATAAAGTGGGAGAAACAGAAACAGATGGAAGGAGAGAGAGAAAGAGAGCGAGTGAGTGAGAGACAGAGAGAGGTGGAAGGAGAGAAATATAGAGATAAAGCGGGAGAAACAGAAACAGATGGAGGAAGAGAGGGAGAGAGAGAGAGAGAGAGAGAGAGAGAGAGCGAGAGACAGTGAGTGAGAGACAGTGAGAAATGGCAGGAGAGGAGAGAGATAGATGGAGAGAGAGAGCGAGAGAGAAAAAGAGACAGAGAGAGAGAGAGAGCGAGAGAGAGAGAGAGAGAGAGAGAGAGAGAGAGAGAGAGAGAGCGATAGAGAGAGAGAGAGAGAGAGGGAGATGTTCAGCAGCTCAGCAGATGTTCATGAATTTCCTTTTTTTAGCTGAAGTGCTTCACGGCAGCCTTTAATGATGGGACGCTATTAATAACCTCTCCAGAGAGAGAGCAAGAGAGACAGAACACTTCCACACCTCCGTCTCTTTTCACCTTGGCTTTCCACAGGAAAAAAACGTTCAGATGGCATAAAGAAACACGACAACAACAACAATGACAACCAAAACAACAACAAAACACATCTCCCAAAAACTAACACACAGCAGCCCCGCAGAGCAATGAAGGAAACAAACCACACAGATCAGAACGAAGAGCTGCAGAAAACCACTGTCTGATACACACACACACACACACACACACACACAGGCATATACACACTCCTCCAAACAGCCTCCTAAAGACTGATCAGACACACAGCCGGTAAGACTGTACACCACTGAACACGCCCATCTTACAGGCCCAACATCAGGAAAACAAACTGAATCTGATCAACATTCACAATCTGAAAAATATTCCAGGATTAGAGTCAGATTGAAACCAGATTAGGAGTCTAAATATAATCCAGAATAAGGAGCAGAATGAAACCAGATTACAAATCAAATTCAGAACGTAGCATGTATTCGGGAATCAGAAGATAATCTGGATTCCAATTCAGAATGTGAACCGTACACAGAAACAGATTAAAAACCAGATTCAGAATTGGAACGGAAACCAGATTCAGAGTCAGAATGTAAAACGGATTAAGAATCAAAAAGTAAACGGGATTCAGAGACAGAATGTTAACCAGACTTAAAATCTCAGATTTTCATAGTATATCAGATTAAATACTAGATTCAGAACAAATGCACATAGCACTGAAGAATTATGTCTAAAAACAGATTCAAAATTAGCATCAGAATCTAAGGATTTCAGATCAGTTCAGATGGACATACGACTTCAGGGCATTGTTGTTTATGCTCAGCTGTTTATGTGAGTAAGACGAGAGCAAAGACCAAAACAACAGGGAAGGGGTGGCCCTGACAAAAAGACTTTAACTCACCAAATCAGGACAGACTCATTATTGATCTGACTCCCTGGATCAGGTGTGGACCCAGACAGGGGCGGACTGGTGAAGAGAAAAAACCGGGCACAGAATACGAAGCCCTGACAGATCCGAGCTCCCGTCCCCGTCCAGAGAACACGTCCGCATTCAAAGCACCAGGCACACTGCCCGCTGTCTTCAACCCCCCATATGTCCACCTCTCAGCACTGGCCAGCATCACACACACACACGGGCGCGCAAACTTTCTGCTTTCCTTTGACACACTTTTCCAGTCTACCCAACACAGAGGCCTCATGGGGAAATTAATACTGAAACTTAGTGCAAAAATAGGAAAATACATACATCAATAAATCCGTATCATTCACAGCGACCAAAGAAATAAATGGGATAAAAGTAAAATAAATTTCCACGCAGGTTGGGAGAGCTGCTCTGGAAAATCTGCGATGGGGTGAATCCGCTGCTTCCTGAATGAAATCGGGAAGATAAAATGGGTTTAAGTTGTATTTATTTTGTTGTGATCATTAGGATTAAACTGGAAGAAATACATTCATGTATAATCCCTACCTGCCTCGAGACACGCACACACACACACACATGAGCACACACACACACACACACACACACACACACTTACCTACACACACACACACACACACACTTACCTACACACGCACACACACCTACCTACCTACACACACACACACACACACACACACACCCCTACCTACACACACACACACACACACACACACATACCAAACAGATACACATCTGAACACCCACTCTCCCCTTCATAGAACAGCACACTTAGAAAGAAAGAAAGAAAGAAAGAAAGAAAGAAAGAAAGAAAGAAAGAAAGAAAGAAAGAAAAAACTAGGCACTCATTGGTTCAGCCTTGAGCTCCTGCCAGACCCTCACTGGCATTGTGCTCTTCCAACTGGGCTCTCTCTCTCTCTCTCTCTCTCTCTCGCTCTCTCTCTCTCTCTCTCTCTCTCTCTCTCTCTCTCTGTCTGTTTCTATCAACCTTTCCCTCTGTCTTGCTCTTTCTCTTTTCACACTTCCCCCCTCACCTTCTCTCATACACTCTTCCTCTCTCCCCCTCTCTTGTTTCATCTTCAACCCCGAACCGATCTCTCGTTCTCGTGCAGAAGAGTGGAAGTGTGTGAGACTCTGTTTTTCTAAATGTTTGTCTGCTTGTGTGTGTGGTGTATTTGTGTGTATGTAAATGTTTGTGAGTATGGTGTGTGTGTGTGTGTGTGTGTGTGTGTGTGTGTGTGTGTGTGTGAATACAAGCTTTAGTGAGGATCTGGATGTGTTCACATGCTGAACTACACTTTAGGGAAACATGTGAACATCTGTGAAAAAATGCAAAGAAACAGCCAGATCAACACTTTCCCACGGTTCACTGTGAGCAGGACAGCAAATAAACAAGCGTCCCGTCTGAGACTGAGAAAGTCGAATATTATCACCAATCAATATCTTTGTATTAAAACAGGGCCCAAATCCCACACTTTCTCTATTCTCACCCGTTTCTGTGACTTTATGCTCCAAATACGGCGATTCGTCCTTTTCCTGAACATTTTCGGACTTATTTTTGTGTGTGTGAATGGGACCAGGCGTCCGAATGTCCCTCACGGATATGAAATGGAAGACGCTGCCTGATGCCTGAGACATTGTGTAGACTCGGACAGATGACTCGTTTTGTCCTGCCATGTTGCGGGACATAATTTAAGGCCTGTTCAGTTTTTGGAGACACGTCCAGGCCCTTCTGTGTTTAACAAGCACTTGTATTTCCTCACCTCTGATTGGCTGGTTTCTATTCCCAGCGCTCTTGAAGTTGTCATGTAACCTTTCCCCAAACTAAAAGTGATCCGGGTGAAGTCGGATCATTACCAGAGCACATTTCTGGAGAGATATCGCTGCGCTGCCTCTGAAAGGATTCATTTGAGATTCAAATTGAGTGGGAATGAGTGCAGAAGTGCTTTGCATCAGCTGTTGATTAACCTCTTCCGATCCACTGAATTTCCCACTTGAAGACCAGGACAATATCATCCTGCTGATATTAAATCAAGTAAAGTTGCAACTGTTGTCTCAAAGCAGCTTTGCAGAATTCAGGTCCAAGGTGCAAGTGAGCGAACCCTTGGCGAAAGAGGAAAAAATCCCAAAAACTAGAGGAAGACATCCCGGGAGAAGCCAAGACTCAAAAGGCGAACTCGTCCTCTTCTGGTCGACCAGAAAATCAAGAAAGAAAAGAAAGAGAAAACCCATTTTATAAATAGATTAGAAAGGACATTTTAAAAATTGATAGATTTCAGCAATGAGTTCCAGTGAAGGAAAGGAAAGACATTCGGCAATAAATTTGTGCTTCTTTCTCCAAAATGTGCAACCTGAGTAGTCCCTCTAATAAACTCCTGTCCATCCTCGTCCCTCCCAGCGAAAATCTCAGCATCTTTAACTCTTCCAGCTCCATCCGTCTTGTCTTCAGTGCCACCGTCTCCAGCCCGTGCTACATAGCTGGTCTTCATCAGCTACATACCGCTCTCCCTGGAGCTCTAGTGGCTAGGATTCTCTCACCACCTGGGTTCGATTCCTGGTCAGCGGTGGCCTAGTAGGTAGGGAGTCGGCCCCAGGATCAGAAGGACATGGGTTCAAATCCCAGAACAATAGGTTGCCCTGAGGTACCCTTGAGCAAGGTACTGTCCCCGTCACTTCTACCATGCACGTTCAATAGCTGCCCGCTGCTGTGAGTGTACGATGACGATGACCAGAATAGTCTCTTTCACTTTACTTCTCCATCATGTACATGGAGTTGGTGATGCAGTGGAGGTAGTGCAGGAGGTGGGAACCTCAGGGCAACCTACTGATCTGGGCTTCAAACCCAAGACCCTCCGATCCTTGGACCAAGTCTCTAAACACTAGTCCACCGCTGTCCCTGAAGGCAATTAACTGCTGTTGAGTTTTGTGAGCCGTAAAGTGGAATGTCTACTGGAAATATTTTGTTGCCCTGATTAATGTTAAATGGATTTTCAGTGTGAAGAATTAACTGATCCTCAACGCTGAAGAAAGTTTAGATGATGGAGGAAAATAGAAACACTCCTGTCTCAGTGTTAATGGACTTTCCAGTGCAGTCCTGGTGTTTTTAAGTGATGAGTTGGCATGTCTGCTCGGCCTGCTCGATGGAAATGACTCCAGTCACTATTGCCCTGAAGGAAGTTTGGAGTCATTTTTAATTCAAGGGTCTCCTGCTGATGCTTCATGGGCTTCTTTTACTCATCATTCACTTGTTTAATGTCTATAAACTGCAGATGAAAATGAAAGATATTTTAAGTCATGAGTAAAAGTAATCCTCTAATTTTAAAATAAAATCTAAACTTTTAATTTTATAGCCTCACATTAAAACTGCATCTTAATCAGATACTGTTAATCAGATAAAGAGAGAAAGGGAGAAGAATAGAATGTAGAGAGAAAGAATAAGTGGAGAATGTGGAAGGAGAGAGAGTGGGGGGAGAGAGAGAGAGAGAGAGAGAGAGCGAGAGAGAACAGCAGCTACACTGCCGGTGGTTTTCTCTTCCAGGGAAACAGTCCAAAGAAGAGTGACCTCAGCGTGGCTCTGAAACATCACCGCTCAGGCTGATTGGGTGAGAAAACAGGAAGTGCTGTTGGAAAGCGTAAGGTCTGTGTTTTGGTGCGGTGGACACCGGGGCCTGGGCCCATCTCTGATCCCATCTCTCTCCCTGATTAGAGGAACACAGTGGAGCAGAGATTTATGGACGTGAAGTTCCAGTCCGGACAGATTTACAGACTGAGGGTTGCCCTGCTGCCCAGATTCAGAGCAGTATAAGAAACAGAGCAGACGTTTACAGCTGTGTAATAACAGTAAAATGCAGAAGTGCGCTGTTATTTTTCTCCTGCTGTGGTTCTGCAAGAGAAATGAGGCATATTTTTCCCACAAACCATGTTTCTCGTAGACTTTCTAATCACTTTTTTTTCTTTCTAATCTACTGGTCGACATGGGACAACCAAGAATGGAAAACTGTGTGATAATGGTGGTAAACAACTTTGTACTGAGTCGAAACAAGAAACAAGTTTGTTTTTATCACTTTATGGGAGATTCTCTTGTGGTTGGTTAGCGTAGTGGGTAACACCAATGTTCTCCAAGCATCTCAGAGCAGTTCAGAACCCCCCAGTACGAGTCCTAGGGCAATTAGCCTTAATTTTTCAACGCTTGGACATTCAGTGTCCGTGGCTGTCTCTGTTGCCTAACTGGGAGAGGGTTCTGAGTTTGATTCCCTGTTTAGATCCATTCTGGGAGGAGTTTTTTCTTCCTGGGTCTGTGTGGGTTTCCTCACAGTGTTAATGTTGGTAACAGGGTTTCAGTGACCTCCTGAGTCAATCTTACAAAACCAGCGAAGAAAGAGGAAAAATCCTTTCTGATGTCCTTACTGGCTGAAAATGTGCAACTTTCCCGAGTTCCCATAGGGAGTGGAAGAGCTCGGGTAACAGGAATAAGTGAGTATTGATAGAATAAAATGCAAACTTTCGTATCTTATAATGGAAGGTGCAGCATCTCAAACATGAGCTGTTTAATGGATTTACGCATCAGTGAGATAGTGAAGAAGGTGAGATCGTGGAGATTACTACATTTCCTGCCTCTACCAGTACATCTACCTGTCTCCACTCCTCCGTCCATTAATCAATCGCTTCACTTCCTCTTCCAATCCCTCTGCTCGCTCTCTCACACCCTTACAGCTCATTTCACAGATCACAGACCGGATGCAAGCCTTCACATGACGTGAGTGAGAGAGACAGAGAGAGAGAGAGAGACAGAGAGGGAGACAGAGACTCCATGTCAAGCTTGAGAACTTTGTCTGTACTCCTCTTGTCCAGAACATCTCAGAAAATACAGGTCTTGGGCAGCATGAGTCAGTTTCCTACACAGAGATTAGGCCTAGTCTTGGGTTAAACTGAAGATGATTCAACCCTGTGAAGCTTTTGAACGATGGCTTAAAGGGCAGTTATGGTTTGAAATGCTCTTGATCTGTTTTCCAGCCCTTAAAAACATTCTGGTGTGTGGTTCTAATCATTCACTGCAGAACTTTTGCGGCTTGTTTCTTTCTCCTGCTCTTGGGAGTTCCTACTTTTGATTATTTCAGGAAGTTTTTCCTTTGATAACTTGGCTCCTCTGGGTGGTTGTTATGTTCTTAGGAAGTTTCAAGCTTACGCTCTTGAGAGTTCCTCCTTTCGGGTCTTGGTTCCTCTGAGCCATTCTTCATGTTATTAAGAAATCTTTTTTTCCTCTCAGTTGTGGTTACTCATTCTCATGAAAGTTCTTTGTTCTTCTCAGTGTTTGTTCCTCATGTTCTGACAGAAATCCTCCTTATGAGTCTTGGTTCCGGTTTTTCCTCCTCATGATCAGAGTTCCTTCTTTTACTCTTGGATTCTCTTGATGATACTTCTTTGTGCCCTTTAAGGTCTCTTCTTGTGAGATCTGGTGGACTATTTGTTTCTCCATTTGGGTCTTGGTTCTCAGTGGTTCCTTCACAGGTTCTAAGAAGAATTCTGCACTTGTTCTCCGCATTCCTTTCGCACGATCCGAGTCTTGGTTCTTCTCCATTTTTCCTCCGCATGCTCTTACAGGGTTTTTTCTCTCTTAGGTTTGCTTGCTTTGGGACAATCTCACAGAAAGTGTTCCAGCGAAAAATGTAAAAGTCCTCTACTCTTGAGTCAGATTGATTCCTGTTTGCTCTCGTTGTTTTTTTCATGATTAAACTGTGTGGGACGTGGGATGAAGCAACATTGCCTCTGCGTGACAGAGCAGTGAATCAGTGTTTGGAGAAGTATGTGGTTAATGCCAGAGCTATTCATGTAGTTTTGAAAGAACTGCAGTTCACACACCTTAGAACATTCCTTATCCTCCTGTGGACCTGCGGAGATATCGAGAAAGAGAACTGATTCAAGAGCTGTTGATTTAAGATAGCGTTAAAAAAAAACACCTCAAACCCTTCATTAACCTCTTTACACCCACCTGCATGTCCCAGAGATTAGGATCCTTGGTGGCACGGCCAGCGACATCCTAGATTTTACGGCTGAGGTTTGAGTTTTCGTGTTTCAGAGGCTGTCATGGTGTCACGTCCTGTTTAATGGGATTTTAATGGACTGCTTCCTTTCCTTTTTGGGGATGAGTCTGAACCAAGAAAGGTCTGAAGTTCCCAGTGGTTTGTAATGCTTACAGTCTTTTAACTTGAACTTCTTTCCCACAAGTCCTGGGAGGAGCAGATAAGCAGGAGAGTTAGGGACCCAGGCAATGTTGTTTTATGATAAGACTAAAAAGGAAAAGCGTTCACAGTGTCAACTGAGCACAGCGGCCTAACCCAACTGCAAATAGGAACAGCGTAGGCTGAGGGGTCACGGTGTTTGGAATGAACCCCTCCATCCCCACCCCCTATCCCGTGCAGAGAGAAAAGAAGGAGGGGGGATTTAAGGGAAAGTAAAAGGGAGAAGGGGCCTGCTGGGGGATTTAAAGTGGGGAGGGGGATGTGTTCAGGGCGCTCGTGGGATATGTGACAAACCGTGTGATTTGCATAAAAATGCAGGCAATCTTGAAGCAAGCTGCAGGGGGTGTGGGGGGGTTAAGTGGCAGGCTTTTACTCGCTTTAAACAGCGAGTCAGATTTACTCGGGGCTCTCCATGGCAAGCTATCATTTGCGAATCACGCCGTGTCTCCAGGGCCCGCTAAGACAAGGCACAAGCTAGCCGGGTGTGTTTATTGTCCTTTTAAGGACGTATCTGTCATACGAGAGCCTCAAAATCATCTCAAATGACCCCCTTCATGCACATGGCATTATAAAGGCGGGTTTGTGCAAACGGAAGGACGTGAACATATGTTCTCGCAACATCCCGACAGAATCAGATGTGACATGAGTGCACAGCAGCTCGCCGACGAAAATGAAACCCTTTATCAAGCCTTTTTCTTCACCTGGATGCTCCAGAGAGCTTAATGAATAGTCCACCAGCTCTTCCCTCTCCAACTGTCATGAACCGTGGGCTCTCAGATTCCATCACTGGAGTAGATCCAGCGTAAAAAGCAAGCTTTAAACACAGAACAAGCTTCGAGCAGTGGAATGTCTTTGGTGATCAAATAAAAAACTAGATTTTTCTTCATAAAAGGCCAATAAAAAAAAAATGTAGTTCCAGGATCATTGAGATGCTCCATTGCAATGTTATTTTTATATTACTGTGTTTAAAAATGAATCATTCAATGAATACGTTTTTTAAAAGACTTAAAAATGACCTTTTTAGCGCAGCTTTTTTACATTTTTTCAAATGTAACCAACTATATAAAGTCAACAAAAATATACAGAATAATCAGAAAAAATAAACCAAATCTGAAATCTGCATTTAACATCATATTTCCCCACAAACAATGTCTTTGGCAGCTTCAGATGCAGGCATTTTTCGTAAATGTTGGTGTGAAATCATTTTAAAAGCCCACTAATGGTGACAATACATAAATATTTAACTCAGTATCAACGCTAATTCGACAGAAGCCCCGAAGCTCAGTGTGTCGTCTCAAGCCTTGACCTTTGACACGCCCCCCAGAACTTCAATATATTGAACTGTTTTTCTTTGCCACAGAGATTTGCACATATTTATGAGGTCATCTAAAGGTTAAACTCACCGCTGTGATGTCACAAAAACATACAGTATATCCACCTACCCGGCAGTTGGGCCCCTCCCATTTCAGCTGAGGTTTTAAGGAGTGTCGTTTCCTTTAACTGCTAAGGTCAATGACGGACCATTCAGAGGAGTGGTCATTTTTTAGGGGGTGCAACAAAGTAAAACAGCCCAAGATATTAAAGGAGGAGGAATAATGAAATAAAGTGACATTAAAGTCAACTAAATAACTAAGAATCAAGGTGGATATGGGCCCTTTAATTAGGTTCATGCTTCTCCCACAGTGCTGCTCGTCTGTCGTCTTCATCATTTAGTCATTTTGATTGACGCCACACTTATTGTTGAAAACTTTGACCCATAGCCCCTCATTTCTTGACAAATGATGGTCTGAGTTCAGGTGTAATGAAGTTGTTCGTTAAGGTGACACAATGAAAGACAAAAAGAAGTGCAGAACTGAGGGTTAATTATGGAAGCAGATGTTTAGACTGTTGTCGGTGATGTAAGGACCCTCACTCCTCTGTTCAGGCTGTTTTTATCCGGGACACACTGCGTTCCTGTGTGGGGCGTCCCGAGTCACACAGTGACACAGGAAACCTTTAAGGCCCCGAAACACAGGATACTCTGGCTTTCCTCAAAGACAGGGCGTGCATTCAGACAGCATTTCAACAAGGATTAAACAGCACACTCACACACACGCACACACACACACACACACACATACACACACACACACACACATACACACACACACACACACACAAATAAACCCTCCCTCCTTTCATTTTCTCTAGTGTAGTTCACAACCTTTACTGACCAACTTTACCCTGCAACTCCTGACCACACTAGAGAGAGACAGACAGATGGACAGAGAGAGAGAGAGACATATATGGACAGACACAGTCAGACAGACAGATACCGACTGACAGACAGAGAGATGGACAAAGAGAGAAAGAAAGACAGAAAAAGAGAGATGGACTGACAGACACAGTCAGATACAGTCGGACAGAAAGAAGGATATAGATAGATACAGTCAGACAGGCAGACACAATGGACAGAAAGTGAGACAGATGCAGTAGGTCAGGCAGATACAGTTAGAGACAAAGAGAGAAATAGAGACAGACAGACAGATACAGACAGACAAACACAGATGGACAGACAGACAGACACAGGTGGACAGACAGACAGTCAGACACAGATGGACTGACAGACAGAGACAGACAGTCAGAAAGACAGACAGACAGATAAAGACTGCGCAGCTGTAAGTGTCTGTGCGAATAAACACTGAGAGGAGCTAAACCGTATCCTTAATTATATTCCTTCTGAAATCAACAGGCTCCCAATCAGCTTTGAAAAAACGGAGAAAAGGAAAGAAAAGTGAGGCGTTTTTCATCACTGTGACTGAAAGCTGAGTCAGTCTGCACAAAGCTCGCCGCTCAGCCTCACTCTACCCTGAAAACAAGGGGAAAAAATCCTCCGTGTGACAAAAAAAAACGACAAAAACTGTTGTGTTGTGATGTGCAGGCGTGAGGCAGTGCTCCAGTGGAAAACAGCCTGTGCGACGAAGGGAAGTCTTTTAGAATCGAGTTTGATGACACACACTTGATGAGCCACATGGTTTGAAGTAAAGCGGCCTCCGTCTTCAAAGCGCTCGAATTTCCGCACGTCTTTATTTCCGCGTCTTTACCACAGGAGTTTTAGTGCTGGAGACTTGGCCAGAGGAAGCAGCAGTAGAGTGTATGAAACACACACACACACACACACACACACACACACACAGAGAAAGTGGTGCACTTCAAACAGCGGAACTTCATCAGTGTTATCAGTAATTGTTTCAGCCTGCCCCTTCAGCCTAATCTCTTCCAGAGAGAGAGAGAAAGAGAGAGAGAGAGAGAGAGAGAGAGAGAGAAAGAGAGAGAGAGAGAGAGAGAAAGAGAGAGAGAGAGAGAGATTTGAGGTGTACCTCAAAATTCCAGTACAACTCACTTTCCATCCAAAGCCAATAAATAGTCCAAACAGTCAGGCCTCCTTGTAAACAAATCTAAAATTATGAACATTAAACTGTACTCAGTTCGGGCCGTCCTGCCTGCAGCCCGCCCCCCCAGGGTCCTCTCAGGGTCCACGTATCCAGTCCTTTATATTTCCTTCTCTTCCAAATGGCTATAGAAAAAGCCTTTTTTACGCTGATGGCAACCCTGAACTTCACTCCGGCAATAAACACCCCTTCAGAAAACTTCTCATTAAACCCAGTAAAGCAACTTCTCAGGAACTGAAACAGACTGCCCGGCCTGTCACAGTCCAACAACAGATGTTCCAGTTTCCTATTGGCCACAAACCCCACTCTGCCCCCCACTGACTGGTCCAGGTGTGCCACATGTTTGACTGCTCCAGGAGAACCCTTCCTCCATGGGTCAGATGTACACGGGAGGCTTACACAGGGATCTGCTCACGTGCACCAGAAGGACTTTACCATCACACAGGTATCAAACAAGCCAACTGCAGCACCTTTGCTACTGACACCTCCCCCATCTCGTCTCCTTCTCAGGCCCCAACTCAGATCCCAGTATCTATAATAATCACCTCTGTATCTGTCTCCCTGGGTGTCAGGACTGATGACCAGTTATCCTTTCAAGGGCCTGTTGCGTCTGTTTGCTGTCTGTGGCAGCGGTGGTCTATTGTTTAGGGACTAGGACCCAAGATTAGAAGGTCGTGGGTTTGAATCCCAAACCAGTAGGTTGCCCTGAGGTGCTCTTGAGCGAGGTACCGTCCCCATCACTGCTCCCTGGGCACTGGATATGGCTGCCCTCTGCTGCAAACGGAGTGGGTAAAATACAGAGGATGCACTTTGTGGTGTTTCACTGTGAGTGCTGTGTTTTATAATGACAAATAGTCACTTTCACTTCACTTCACTTCACTTCTCGGTAATAACTACACCAAAAAAATAGGTATCTTAAAATATCTGATTAAAGAAAATGTCAAAATGGTCTCACTGGACATACTAACCAGCCTTAAACTGCATGGGACACTTCCAGGCTCTATTTCCATTAACAGCCTTGTCTGGTTCCCAGTTCTTCTTCTGCTTCTTCTGCGTTGGGAAATACCTCAACAGGCTGCTTTACTAATAATGCCCTCCTCTTCACTCCCTCTGATAACACACTCACACTTCTAGGAAACGGCGGATTTCCACTCCCACCATCCGCCGCACTCTCTATCAATATGTGTCTCCGGCACGAAAATGATACTGCTCTTTCTTGTCTCTTTGAACTCCTTCGAATCTCTTTCTGCGCCCTGCCTGTGCTGAAAGAGACTCTTCTTCCTGACTCCCTGCAGAGCCCCATACAGAGATAGGAAATAAGAAAGGACAGAAACAGACAGGAAACCAGAACCAAAGAGGACACACAATGGAATCCATTCATCCTGATTTGTTCTGTGAAAGTGGACATTATTCTCTTCATCATCTACCAGTGTTTTCTCAAATTATCTAATCCATCTGGAGATCCACTGCTGATGCCTCAGACATGCCCATAAAGGGTCTCTCTCTCTCTCTCTCTCTCTCTCTCTCTCTCTCTCTGCCAGAAGCTTCTGAAAATGCATTGTCATTTCTCGTTTTCTCGTGGCTCAGACACTTCTCCCGGGGCCTCGCTCTTCTGCCCTCATCTTCACCTCGTCTTCCTCTAAAAACGAGCATACCGACTCTTTCTGGACAGGTCCCTGATCACAGCCACTCAGCCTGTCTCACCAGTGTCTGACAGAGAGAGAGAGAGACAGACAGAAAGACAGACAGTGAAAAGAAGACGAGAGGAAATGGACAGAGAAAGAAAGGAAGAGGTGGTAGAGAGAGAGGCACAAAGTGGATGGGAAACAAAGACATGCTGAGACAAGGGGGAAAGAGAAAGAAAGATGGGGGAGATCATGGATACATATCTGTTGGAATATTTTGTGTGTGTGTGATCATTAACTGACATGTATGAAATGAACATCCACACACACACACACACACACACACACACACACACACACACACTAAAGCCTGCCTTCCAGTGTATGTGCAGGAGCTGTTTATTGATCCCTGTGGGAAACTGTTAGAGTGTGTAAGAGTGTCGTCAGTCTTGCAGTGTCACTGCGTCCCTCTGTCCCTCTGTCCCTCTGTCCTTTCTACAAAATTAGCCTGTAAGAGTGTTTGTGTAAAAATGTAACTGCTTATTCAGGAACACACACCCCATCGTTATTTAAAGCAGGGTGTTGTAATGTTCTGTTTTCATTTTCCTCATTTTTCCCTCGTTTCCTTGTGTGTGTGTGTGTGTGTGTGTGTGTATATGAAATGATATGTCATATTGAAATGGAAAAAGTGGACACGCTCGAGCTCTATTTATTTGACGTATTGAAAAATAAATAAATGATGACAACCAGTGATGACACAATGATGACAACCAGTTAAAATTTCAGTTTAAACTGTTTAGCAAAAATACAGATAATCCAATCGACAGGCAGGGTTGCCAGAAGATCCACTTTAAACATTGCAGAGCGTTAGGCAAAGAGAACCAGGCGGAGATAAGATAACAGGAAGGCAAACACGAGGATCCTGACAGGTTTAACAAGCTTGAGAAACTGGGAAATACCCCACAAGGAAGAGAGATATCCATTTCCTATTAATAGTCAGGTGTCTCTGTCGCCTTGTCCAGCTCCAGCTCTAGATTTGTCATTTAATTTAACACAAATATCTGTCCTTTCTTACTTCTTTACTTTAGTCTGAACGCATTTGGATGGAATCCTCCATTATTTTTTTCACGTTCCCAACCTTGAGACCCGTTTCAGCAGAAAAATGGACAAAATCTCACAGAAAAGACGTCCCTCTGTGTGTCCATCGGTGCAGGACAGAGTGAAGGAGAGTGAGAGAGAGGACAGGGAGAGTGGACGGTGGAGTTCAGGGTGTGTGGAGTGTGTGTCCGTGACAGGAGAACTAGTAGAGCCGTGGATGAAAAAATGCCAGGAAAGAGGAGAAGAGGAAGAACAAAGAGAAGGTTTATGGATGTGCAGGAGGTCGGTGTGAAAGAGGAAGATGCAGAGGACCGGAAGAAATGGAGACGGATGACCCGCTGTGGTGAGAAAATTCGCTTGTACTGAGTAGATTATAGTCTGTGCACTGTTTCAGTTGTAACTCAGAATAACAACAGACACATCAGCTTCCAAACTTCTCACCACTAATGTAGACGACCATTTAGGAAGAGCAGAAGAAACATAAAGCCATGGATCACTTATTTGCTCCAACCGGACGTTTTTGCTCACAATGAAGCAGTTCAGGCACAGACGGCTCAGGCCTTTCACTGCTCTGTGGAGATAAATGAATCAATCAGCTTCAGCTGTGGAGACAGAGACGGAGTCATTCATCTTTAACTGACCACTGACTGTTTCTGTTAAAACACTTTGTGTGTGTGTGTGTGTGTGTGTGTGTGTGTGTGTGTGTGGGCGAGTTAATCTCTGGTCTGCAGACTTGCTGGGTGAAGGTTGAGATGAGACTGCACAGGGTTCCTATACACAGGAAACACACACACACATAGCCGTTTAGTGTAGCCACTAACGATACACGACCCAAATACTTCTTCACACCCATCACTTTCTGAATTCATTCAGCCTCTGCTTTCCACCCGCTTGTATATAAAGTGCCCAGGGAGCAGTGATGGGGACAGTACCTTCGGGTCAACCTACTGGTCTGGGATTCAAACTCACGACTTTCCAATCTTGGGGTCTCGTCCCTAAACACTGCGCCACCGTTGCCACCGAGCTGCCCGGAAAGGAGAGAAGAGGGAGGACGAAGAGGAGGTTTATGGATGAGGACACGCAAGCGGTCAGTGTGAAAGAGGAAGATGCAGAGGACAGGAAGACATCGCTTGTAAAGAGACTTTACAGACAGATTGATCCGTACTTTGCACTAAATGCTGAAAAGTTCACACTCCACTTCTTCTCAGTCTGGAGGTGTGTGTCTTATCCATTCCTTCACACACTGATGGACATGTTTCTCAGATGAATTGCAGGATGAGAATGTCCTTCACCGATGACTTCAGAACACAGTCAGAGCCCAGAGAGCTCCAGGGATTGGAAAGTGGTGGAACTTTTTCCGGTGACCCTGTTGAAGAAATATCAGCTACACAGAATAAGTTAATAAAATCAGATTTAATGCTTTTATTATGTGAAAGATGTTAGTGGGGTGTGTAGAGTCACATAGTAGGATGTCTGGAAAGGAGCAAATTATATAAAAATATCAAGATCGGAGAAAAGAATAGACTTACTGCAACTTTACTAGATTTACTAGATTTACTAATAATCCTTAAAGCTCAAGTGTGAGACACATTAAGCTGATCTGCACTCGTTTACTAAAATTGTTCTTTAAGGTTCTGGTCCTCCTATGAGATTTTATGGATATTTATGAAGAGTTCTAACATCAGATTGCATGTCACATGTTAGCATTGTAAACCATCTTTCCAAGACTTGGAAGAGAACTGGTGATGAAATACAGCAGACGGAGACACACACTCGTCTTGGAAATTAGAAAGTGTGATGGTTTTGGCCTGATTTTTAAAGTGTTTTGATCCACATTGTTTCTCCTGGCAGATGGGATTTATCCAGTACCAATCAGATTCCACCCATCCAAAAGTTTAGGCATCCAGTTTACTCAGACGACTGCAAAAATTTGGGAAAATTCAACTTTAAAATATTTCAGTATCCTCTTCACTCCTATTGGGATTTGCTGAATGTTCCTCCCCCACTTCATTAAACATATCTGATGTACTTTCCTTCTGCTATCATGGTCATCAACACCTCATATTGAACTTTAGTCCACGATTAGGTTTTATCTTTGCTCCGGAAAGGCACACACTGATCACATATCACTAAAACAGCAAAGCCAGTTCATTAACACTGATAACATCGTGACCATCATATCGGGTTTCATTTAAAGTCTTCTCCCATCAGACTCCGATCAAAGCTGCAGTCCGTCCATCCATCATTTTCTGAGCTGCTTGTCTTTATCAGGTTGGTGGCGGGTGCTGGAGTCTCTCCCAGTTCTTTTAAGAGCTGGAGAGATTTGCCAGTGAAACATGATTTTATTTGTTTGAACTGAAAAAGGTGGCCTTAAAAAGTGAACCTCTGTTTTACGGGTTTCCTTGAAGTTGAACTCAAACGAAATGAAGAAAACAAGGCCGCTATGCTTAAAGCTCAAACTTTGCGTTTATATTTCATGTTTAAATAAAAGCCAATGTCCAGAATTGATCAGATTTTAAAGGTGGAGAAATCTTACTGCAGATAGCCTGACCAAAATGATGTAAAAACTTCATTAGAGTGTCATTTGTCATGTAATACACACACACACACACACACACACACACACACCAGGGGACAATTTATCATCTCCCCATTTATTGTCTTTATTGTGACTAAGTACTGTACTCATACTAGCCACAATAACACTCTAATCACACACACACTCACTCTCTCTCACGCACACATACACACATGCCAGTTCTTCCTCCTCTCACTGCTGACTGGATGCCTGACTAATTCTGGAAGAGCTGGACTCCCGTTTTCTCACAGCTCATCAGTAGGCATAGAAGGTCATGAGGGCAACAACGTTCACACACTCACTCACATCCCGCCCAACGCCTCCAGTGTTTTTAATAAAAATATTTAATATTTAAACATGTTTTAGAGCCGTTATGATTGAATCTGTACGGAGGGGACGGAGGGAGCTGTGTTTACCAAAGCATTAGGAGAGAATTATGGATCAGGGAAGCTTGATGGAGGAAGGGATGTTTCGTTAAAAAAACAAAAGGGCTGTTTAGAACATTAACCTTCACACTGATTAGAACACAGGTGAAAGTGAAAGTGATTATTTGTCATTGTGAACACAAAGGCCACAGTGAAATACACATCTCTGTATTTAATCTAGCACCCGGGGAGCCGATGGTGATGGTACATCACTCAAGGGAACCTCAGGTCAATCTACACGTCTGAGATCCGAACCCCAAACTTTCTGACCCTGGGGTCTAGTGCTTAAACCCTATACCGCCGCTGTCCTGGGATGTAACACAAAAATCATTGGATTTTTATTACAGACTTTTTAGTGTAGTTTGAAGAGAATCCTCAACCTTCCCAACATCGGAATCAGAAGGTCAGTAAGTTAACCCTGAGGTTCCCTTGAGCAAGGTACCGTCCCCATCAGTGTGTGTGGGTAAAATGCAGAGGTCTAATTTCGTTGTGTCTCAGTGTGTGTTGTGCTGTTTCCCAAAGACAAGAATAGTCACTTTCACTTATAAGGGTTGCCAAATGACAGTGAGCATCTCCCTGGAGCCACTTGTGTTTAAGGGTCTTGATCAGGGGTTCATATGGAGCTGGAGAGAACAGAACCCACAACTTCATAATCCACAGCTGAATATCCTGCTCATTATCTACCACCACATTAATGCCTTAGGAAAACGAGATGCAAATGAGTGAGAAGATCCTTTCTAGAGTTTAAAGAACCTCCACATTTGGAAAAGGTTGCTGGAGCAGCCCTTAAACCATAAAATGCTCTTAATATCTTTATGCGGTACTTCAACACACACGCACCTTTCATTTGCAGAAATGTTTCTTTATGTATGGTCCTATGGATTTGAAGGATATTTTGAATTGGTTCTCCTTTTTTTCAAGGAGATAATGATTACTTTTTACTAAAATACTGGTGAAGGTGGCTGTAGGGCCTAACGGTGCCCACTTGAAATCTTTTGAAAATCAGAGGGACCCTCGTTTCCTTGGGGATGGAGAGAAATGGTCCAAGCCTAAATCTAAGCCCAAGCCCAAGCCCAAGTCTAAGCCAAAGTACCTCAACCATTACTTCTTATCATAGACTCATCGCGAAGCTGTAATCACCAACAAACAACTACACAACAAAGTATAAATATTAATATTTAGATTGAATTAACATCAGATTTAAGTGGATATAGACGCTTTAATTATATGACAAAAAATAACGGTGAATATCTGCTTCCCTTCTACTGATATTAGAGATGACACTGGAGTAGAGTTTAGTCCAGTCTACTCGGCTCTGCCTCAGTAACGCTGACTGACGTTGAGTAGGCTCCTCTGTAGCCCGACGTGCAGTTATTGCATCAGGGGGGACGGTGGTGACCAGCCGCAGTCACGCTCTGTGAGAACACCGACTGCATTCGGTGAATCAGCAGCAAACTTTCCACATTTAGCCACCACTCACTCAGGCTCTGACTGGCCGCTGCTGATTCACGTTTCCCACTGGTGCTAACTCACATTAGTGTCAAACCGTTCTGGACAACATACCTGTCCTGTGCGGTGGGAAGCAGTTGAACTCCAGTTCTATTATCTGAGCCCTTTGAGCCCATTTAGTGAAATGAAGTAAAGAAAAATAACGTTTGTTTTGCTTGACCGCCATCTTGAAATCCAAAGCAGACTGAAGAAGGGTGGAGGATGGTGAAAGCATATTTATATTATTGTTGATGTAATTATAGTTTTGTTTTCCTTTCCATTTAAATGGGACCAGGTGTTATCAGATTGGGGTGCCCAGATGTTCCTTTCGCTGATCACTTCCACCAGCTCCTACTGAGGGATCCTGAGCTGCTCCCAGGCCAGATGTGATATGTAATGTCCAGGGTCTGCCCTGAGCTCTTCTTCCCTGGTAGGCAGCTGGGAGGTATCCTAACTAGATGAACCTTCTCAGCTGGCTCCTTTCAACACCAAGCTCGTCCTGGATGTCCAGGCTTCTCAAAGCTCCTCTCTGGCCTGGTTAGAGACCATTCCTGGACCAGTAGGTTACCATCACAGGCCCCATCACTGCTTTTGTAGATAATTTGTTTAGTGTTTTGTTTGGGCAACATTAACAACTAGTTCAATTAGTTTAACTAGCCAGCCATTGTGTACCTGCGTAATCTAATTCTTAAGTAGACAAACACACACACACACACACACACACACATATACAGTCCATGACGTGTTCTATTGAATGAAATGATTAGTAGGAGGAAGCTGCCTCATGTCTCACACTTGTGTAGGCAAGAAAGTGTTAGTGACTCTCACTAGAGAGTGACTCAACACACACACGCACACCACACACACACACACACACACACACACACTAATGTTCTGCTCATCTTATTCATACTGTGTTTATTTTACTAACTGAATCTAACACAAATTCTCTTTTGGATGTTAAAATCGCCCAACCATCCATCCATCCATCCACCCATCCACCCATCCATCCACCCATCCATCCATCCACCCATCCATCCACCCATCCATCCATCCATCCATCCATCCATCCATCCATCCACCCATCCATCCACCCATCCATCCATCCACCCATCCATCCATCCATCCATCCACCCATCTATCCATCCATCCATCCATCCATCCATCCATCCACCCATCTATCCATTAAAGGATCTTAAAGGTCTTTTTTCAAATCTTTCAAAAATTGCAGATAAACTGCTATCAAACACTTTGGAAACACTCTTTCATTTAGAGACAAATTCCTGACAGATCTAAGCCTGTTTCTCGGCTGAAAAGGACTTCAGAAAATATGCAAATGCCCGCTTGTCTTAGTATGGGCCGTCCCAAACTGTCTGAAAGCTTTATTTGAAAGGCAAATCGCGTCAGCTTTCACTTGTAACTGGTGGACGATTTGTATCTGAAGGCTGAAGCTCAAGAAAACCAAGAACACGCGTCTCGGTTTAAGATGATGGTGTTGTATACAACAGATTCAATATCTCACAAACGCCGCAAACTAGAGGCATACTTCTCTTTTTGCTCGACAGGGCACAGTTGTGTCGTTCCATCAAGGGCTCCGGTACGATTGTATCCCATTCACTAGCTTGTTTTCCCAGCCCTTGAAGTAAACCCATAACGAAAACCCAACATGCCATCTGGGATTATTAACCCATTTTTGCAGAATGGAAACACTTATCTTGTTAACACGGTTGTTAAACCACCACTGGCAACCCCATGATACTCTGTCGACCAATCAGAGGTGGTCAGATGAAGCAGATGTTTATGAGCGATGGCCTTAAATGAACTTGGACAGAATGTATTCTGAAGGGAGTGGGCTGATGAGGCAACACCTGAGGCGTTAATTCCCCTGTTTTACCCCATTAACACATGTGACACTCACTGATAAATCTGAACCCACCCCAACTAATGGCACGGACAGCCTTCACACACACACACACACACACACACACACACACACTGAGCCACTTTTTGCTCCCTTTCACCCTCTCCTCAGGCTGACCCTGTGCTTATTCAGTTAGTTCAAGTACAATCGAGCCTTTTCAGTTGCAAATCAGGCTGGTACGGCCAAACAGGGCTCATTAAAAAAAACTGAAGGAAAAGAAAGAGCGAGAGAGGGAGAGAGAGAGGAAGAGAGAGGGGAAGAAAACGGCCTATTAGAAAAGGACATATGTAGCTAAATTACAAGGGCCCAGGGGATAGACAGTCCCCTCACAAGCATTACCTGTTCTTTTTTGTGTGTGTTTTTTTTTAATCATGCAAACCATCCAGCCTGCATAACCTCAATGCTTAAAAAAAAAAGAAAAAAAAGAACACACACACGGAATATCGCCCCTTGCCTGAATGACAACGGATTCAATTGACCCGCTATTAATAATCCTGGAGGATTAATTAAAATGGCTGCTGGAGGACAACAGCTGAATTTAAACGTCTTTTTAAAAGCTCTCCTCTGAAAGGAAGAAGCCACTCGCCAGGTCTCAGCACGCTCTGCTGTCAACCGCAGGCCAAAACAAAAAAAAACACAAAACAAAGCAGAAGCCAAACCCAGAAAATGGCCAGGCAGCACCTGACGCTGCTTAATGTGGAGTTAAGTACTGCTTTAAGTGTTATGGAGTCAGTTTCAGTGGAGGTTCCTGACACATGGGAAGTGAATGGGATCCTATGAAGGCTTGGTCTGAGTGGCGTAATCCTACTGAATCACACAGCACTCGTTCCCTCCACCCAAACAGAAAACACAAGGCTGAGGACCTCTTAGATCTTTCTACTGATTTTACCCGCAGCAACTTCTGGCACAGAATTCACAAGCTAAAATCTGGTCCACACTCTAGAACATAAAGGTGATATGTGACACTATGTGTGGAGTTCTGCAGCTCCACAGTTCTACAGTTCTACAGTCCTACAGTTCTACAGTTCTACAGCTCCACAGTTCTACAGTTCTACAGTCCTACAGTTCTGCAGCTCCACAGTTCTACAGTTCTACAGTCCTACAGTTCTGCAGCTCCACAGTTCTACAGTCCTACAGTTCTGCAGCTCCACAGTTCTACAGTCCTACAGTTCTGCAGCTCCACAGTTCTACAGTTCTACAGTCCTACAGTTCTACAGCTCCACAGTTCTACACTTCTACAGCTCCACAGTTCTACAGCTCCACAGTTCTACAGCTCCACAGTTCTACAGTTCTACAGCTCCACAGTCCTACAGTTCTACAGTTCTACAGCTCCACAGTTCTACAGCTCCACAGTTCTACAGTTCTACAGCTCCACAGTTCTACAGCTCCACAGTTCTACAGCTCCACAGTTCTATAGCTCCACAGTCCTACAGTTCTACAGTTCTACAGCTCCACAGTCCTACAGTTCTACAGCTCCACAGTCCTTCAGTTCTACAGTTCTACAGCTCCACAGTCCTACAGTTCTACAGCTCCACAGTTCTACAATCCTACAGCTCCACAGTCCTACAGTTCAACAGCTCCACAGTTCTACAGCTCCACAGTCCTACAGTTCTACAGCTCCACAGTTCTACAGTTCTACAGCTCCACAGTCCTACAGTTCTATAGTTCTACAGCTCCACAATCTTACAGTTCTACAGCTCCACAGTCCTACAGTTCTACAGCTCCACAGTTCTACATTTTCACAGTCCTACAGTTCTACAGTTCTACAGCTCCACAGTTCTACAGTTCCACAGTCCTACAGTTCTACAGCTCCACAGTTCTACAGTTCTACAGCTCCACAGTCCTACAGTTCTACAGCTCCACAGTTCTACAGTTCCACAGTCCTACAGTTCTACAGCTCCACAGTCCTACAGTTCTACAGCTCCACAGTTCTACAGTTCTACAGCTCCACAGTCATACAGTTCTATAGTTCTACAGCTCCACAATCTTACAGTTCAACAGCTCCACAGTCCTACAATTCTACAGCTCCAGAGTTCTACAGTTCTACAGCTCCAGAGTTCTATAGTTGTACAGCTCCACAGTCCTACAGTTCTATAGTTCTACAGCTCCACAATCTTACAGTTCAACAGCTCCACAGTCCTACAATTCTACAGCTCCAGAGTTCTACAGCTCCACAGTTCCACAGTTCTACAGTTCTACAGCTCCACAGTCCTACAGTTCTACAGTTCTACAGCTCCACAGTCCTACAGTTCTACAGTTCTAAAGCTCCACAGTCCTACAGCTCCACAGTTCTACAGCTCCACAGTCCTACAGTTCTACAGTTCTACAGCTCCACAGTCCTACAGTTCTACAGTTCTACAGCTCCACAGTCCTATAGTTCTACAGTTCTACAGCTCCACAGTCCTACAGTTCTACAGCTCCACAGTCCTACAGTTCTACAGTTCTACAGCTCCACAGTCCTACAGTTCTACAGCTCCAGAGCTCTGTAGTTCTACAGTACCACAGTTCTAACTTTCCTTAGTTCTTAGCCCTAAAGTTGTACAGTTTTAAAGCTCTTTAGTTGTACAGGCCCAAAGTTCTGTAGTTTTAGACCTCTGCAGTTCTAACATCCTACAGTTTCCCCCTTTTTTCTTGTTGGATTCTATTAGTTATAGAAAATGATGGAAGTTGCTCAGATCCAGTAAAGTGGCATTTTAAATATTTTCACTTGTGAATTTGGGTTATATTTCTTTCTGGGACATTTAGAATAAGTCTTGTTTCTATGTTCATTTCTGTGAGTCCCTCTGAGCTCGTTCGAAATTCTGATTAGTGTGACCAGGTAGCGAGTCTCTCGCGTCGAGAGCATTCTAGTCATTAATCTACTCTTTTTGTCCCTTGTCTCTCTCTCTTTTTCTCTCTCTCTTTCTTTTTCCAAGACCACCCACTCTGCTGCCAATCACTTTGCTCTCCAGCTGTTGGCCGGCCGTGGCCCGTTTGTGCTACTTTGTTTCCGTGTAGCTGAGGTCAGCGGGCCTCCCCCTTTCCCTTTCCCTCACTCGCTCTCTCTCTTTCTCCCTCTCTCTCTCTCTCCCTCTCTGTACCACAATGGGCCAAAAGCACTGGCCTTTGTGCCTGGTGCAGGTGTCCAGGGCATGAAAAAAGCTCAGGCTAGACTGGCTGCCCCGAGGCGTCCATTCACCCAAACACCCACCTGTGGCAGAGTCCCGGTCCGCATGACTCACCATGCCTCTCGAACAAAGAGCAAAGCTTCATTACTGATGGCTGCGTGGGTGGAATTCATTCATTATACTTGCATGTGAGATAAACCGTGCCAGTTCGGCGCTCTGGGTCTGGCTAACCAGACCGTTTGGCAGTGAGGCTGAAATTATCCAGCACAGCATGTTATACACAGTGACTGTTTCATACATCACCCATCATAACTCCTTCATTAAGAGACTTATTAAAGAACAACTTTGATGAATAATCAAATTCGATTTTTTTTTTTCACCCCAGAAGCAAATTTTGCATCCTGAGCTTTCGAACTGGAGCTATGAAGACACTGAAGTGAAGTCTGTCATTGCATGACACAGCACTCGAAATGCATCCTCTCTATTTAACCCACACACAACGTGAAGCAGGGGGTAGCAAAATCCAGCACTCGGGAAGCAGTGATGGGGATAGTACCTTGCTCAAGGGTACCTCATGATAACCTATTGATCTGGGATTCCAACCCAAGACCTTTGATCCTGGGGCCTAACCCCTAGGCCACTGCTACACAGGGGTTTGGGATCAGGGCAGATCCCAGTACCAGGGGTTCTCCAAAAGTAGTCTGCTCCAACTCTGGATGGTCCTATACATGTTCAGAAATTTTGGATGACCACGAGAACACGGTCACCGTTATTTTCCTTACTCATCAATTCGAAAACTCCTTTCAATCCACAATCAGCTTTTTGTTAAGGTGGCACAGACTCATCGGTGTGATTTAGGACAGATAACTGGGGCTGAATGAGCTTCAGGGGAAGCTTTAGGACAATACCAAACGTATTTTGGTGACTATTGTGGCACCAACATAAAAAGGACTAAGCTGAGGAAGTTAGGACCACTTTAATTTTGAGCTCTTTTATTCATTAACTTCGACTAATTGCTCAGAAATGACTATAAGTTAATGCATAAGCTCTGCGGTTTAGAGGGAGAGTGCAGGACCACACAAGAGGGCATTAAAGGGGTTTGGAAGTAAAAGCTCTCATCATCATCAACAACAAAAGCATGAAATTGTTGGTTCGAATCCATTACCAGTAGGCTGCCCTGAGGAACCCTTCAGCAAGGTACCGTCCCCGTTACTATTGCGTGCCTGGGCGCTTTCAGTAGCTGCACCCTGCTGCACGTGTGTGTTTGTGTGCATGGGTAAAATGCAGAGGTCTAATTTCGTTGTGGCTCACGCTGTGTTTCACAATGACAACAATAGTCACTTTCACTTCAAAACATCTCTCATTGATCCAGATGGAGAAAATATCTTTAAATAAAAAAAAATAATTCTTGCCTTTATCCATCTCTCTCATCTCTTCTCTGGACATGTCCAAACCAACATAATCTTGCTTCTCTAACTTCGTCCTCGAAATGTCCAACCTTAGTTCTCTCTAATATACTCGTTCCTAATCCTGTCCATCCTCGACACACCCAACGAAAATCTCAGCATCTTTAACATCGTTAGTACCTCCAGCTTCTCCTGTCTTTTCTTCAGCATCTCCAACCCATATAGCATAACTGGTCTCACTACCACCCTGTAAACCTTTCATTCACTATTGCTGGTACCTGAAGAACCTTTAAAGAACCTGATTATATAATGAGGCAATAACACGTGAAGTGTAGCAGCCCGGAGTTGAAAGACTGGCACGGTTGCGTGCTTATGAGAGACAAAGCAGGAAAACATGTAAAGAAGAAGAAACAAGTTTCTGCAAGTCTGTCCATCAGTCTCTTCCCTGTGATTCACTTTGATGGACAGATTACAGCAGTCGAACAGCAGAAGAGTCCTTTAAAGGAGCTCTGCTGCTGCTGGCCTGAGATGCACGGTCAGGGTGTGTGCTGTTTCTAGGCGACAAGCCCGGCGTGAAGCGACGGAGCCCCAGCGGAGTCTGGAGACAAAGCCAGTCCTCCTTGAGTCTTTTTCCATCACAACACACACACACACACACACACACACACACACACACACACTCCAGCACCTGTCCTAGTCTTTTTTACACAAATGAGCATCAAAGATTCACCCAGAGAGCAGCTTCCAACAAACACCAGCTCAAATTTCAAATCTGTCTTAAAGTTTCTTTAAGTTGTTGCGTTTGAACATTAATACTCTGTTTTTACACCATTTAATGTTAATGCTGTTGTGACGAGTGAGAGATGCTTAAAAGAAAAAGGAATTCAGGAGACGAGCAGTCTTACAGCTATTTAACTGGAAAGACACAACAAGCTCGTTTCAGCTTTTATAGGATACAAACACTCGTGCAGATTAACCAGATATACACCATTTGCTAAGGATACAGCCCCTGTGTCATCGTCTCATGGTGATTGGTCACTACTGTTTCATTCTATATCTTTTTTCAGGATGTGACCGTGCTGCTAGACTCTCAGCAGGCTTGACTTGCATGGATAACATTTTGTTTCAAGAAATTTTGTGCTAATTTAATGCTTTATGTGAGGAATGATACAAGCAGCCATTTACAGCATTTAACAGATGCTCTTATCCAGAGCGACTTCCCATTCCTGGGTTAAGGGTTTTGTTCAGGAACCCAATGGTGTGGTGGATTCAAACCTGTGACCTCTTGGTCCATAGACGAGTATCCTGCCACTACGCCATCACCCTTTTGGAAACGGTGGTCTAGAAAAACCAATGGAGAAAGGCAAGAAATACAGAGGCTTTCACTTTTTACAGTTCTTCAAATTTCAGAACCTGTAAACCAAATGAGTTTACAGCTCTTTAAGGTACAAAAGCCCTTTAAGCAATTTTTCTCAGGATCAGTAAAGACTCTGATTCTGAGAGGCCAATATCACGTGTGTTCTGAGTAGGTACAACTCTAGTTGACATTCTGCTGCTCTTATTGGTGTTTTAGTCGTGCTTGGGGACTTTCTGCCCACCCGGAGGAGCAAAAAGGTGCTAAATTGTCATTTGTTTCAAAAATTGGTTACCAAAGACAAAGGAGGACACCCTTGAGTATTGTTGGGTAACCAAAAACCATTCAGCTGGAACCGCTGGTCATGGAGCGACGGCCACTGGAACAAAGCACAGCTCCAGTTTCCTGCAGTGAAAAACTTCAGTACTTTCCACCCATGGACGATATGGAGTGAGCACACATTTTGGGGGAGGGGGGGTTCCTGAGAAGGCCTAGTTAACTCACCTGTCCAAACAACATCCCAGTACTTTCCACCCTTGGCTGATAAATGATCTGATAATCTGAGACCTGGTACCAGCTGCAGAAAGCATGGCTGATGTTACAGGAAAGGCACACGGCATTCACGCGTTTCGTTTCCTCGTTTCAACCCAACGAGTCCAGAGCAACAGATCATGCCTCTTTGTTGTTGTTGTTCTGTGTTCTACACGTCCGTAACCACCGTTTGTATTTCATTTACCTGATGCAATTACCCAGAGCGAGGTTTACTTTCAGAGGGAATATTCCGACTCAAGGTGTCCAATTATCTGTGCTGCTAGACCGGGTCTTTAGGGGGCCCCTCGGTGGGGGGCCTGGGCCATAAACCACAGTGAGTGTTTGTGATCTAGACTGGTCTCAGCAGAGCAGGGGTGTGTGTGTGCGAGTGTGTACGGTGGGGGGTTAACACTTTTTTCCCGAAAACGAGCTGCAAGACTTCAGCTCCAGCACTCTGGCCATCCTTAAGTTATTAAATCACTTCCATTTATTTATCTCTTGCTGCTTTCTGCTCAGATTTTCTTTTTCTTTCCCTTTTTATTTGGCGCACAAAAGAGGAGGAAAAAATGAATGAATGTTAATGCACCCAGGCTAACCTCCATCCTGCATCCCCCCCATCCCTCCACCCCTCCTCAGCAGCTTTTTCTCTGCTAATTGCAGTCTGCTGGAGTCGCCTCAAAGGGAGCCCCCATCACTCCGCACTGGGGCTGTGAAATATGTTGTTCAAAGCAACAGTTTAGCCTTGCAATTTGACATGATTCAGAATTTAAAAAGTGCTCTGTAATTATGCGCTGTCAAATGAAATTTGTTTTAACAATTAGCGCTGATGGTGAATTTGTCTTTGAGGGGGAGCAAAAGGAAGAAAAGAGAGAGAGAGAGAGAAAAGAACACGCGCCGCTTTCGAGGAGGCCTTTAATTTATTTCAATTTCAATCTTTTAACATGAATATGGATTTAGTGCTGGCCTTGTAAATCAATCTTGATTTGGTCATTGTGATTCTGCCTCCCAGCCTCAGTCTGCATTAACATCAGCATTAGCCTGCCTGCTCTGTCTCATTCAACAATTACTTCTATTAAGAATGAAAGCTTTAATCAATGCCTGGCCTGTCCCCTCGCCGCGGCTGACCAGACCATATACAGACCACATACCGGGCAGGCACTTAAAGGGTAAAGCCACCCGTTTTTGCCAAATTTCTGCAAAATGAAATCACGAAGACGTAAACAAAGTCTCCAAATTTGATACGAGAACCTTGTTTCTCACTCAGAGTTGTTCACTGTGGTGGTGAAGGGAAGCAGAGCAGCTCGGTTATGAAAATGCTGCCCGATACCTGAGACACGGCTTGGAGAAGATTTTAACCTCAGACTAAATCCATGACCCTGTGAAGCGAAGGAAGCCTTTTTTCAGATATTTTACTCATTTTACCTTCATCGGCATCCATATAAGAACTCAGATGAAGCGGGTGGGTTCACTGGTGGGTTTAGAGGAGAAATAAAATGAATGTATTTGAGTTGGAGATGTCTGTGAAAGAAAGTCTCTGCAATGAAATATTACACAAATCCACTCTGAATGATTTCCTTTACATCCCAATTACTGTACAAGGTGTCATCAGGCAAGAGGAGAAATACACGGCAGTACAGGAAAAAAATGCACAAGCACCGGGATGCTGATGTGTGTGCGTGCGTGTGTGTGTGTGTGTCTAAGATGTACCTGCAAGACCCAGCTGGTCTCGCTCTCGCTTGTGTGTAAATGTCATTCACAGCAGAATCTATATCCCCAAGACAGAAGGAACACTCACAAGCACAAAAACACGGCCCTGGAGAAGAAGCAGAAAGAACGTTCAAAGACACTGCCAGCTGCGTGTTTGCTGTTGGAAATGATTAAATCGGCCACAAGGTATTACAGATGAAAAGCATAAACCCTTATAATAAAAAAAGTGCAGTCAAGCTACAGGCCTTTCCCGTGGATTCCTTTCAGCCTTGGTTTGGACTCTGCCGTTCATTTGCATAAACTGAGTTCTTGTAGGAATTCGTTGGAAATGTTTTGATTGTTTGCACCCGTCTGGGTTGTCCGAGTCATTTTTGAAAACAGAATGGCTCTGAACACCCGTATTCATCCATATTACATTTAAAATATATATATTTTTAATACTTTTTTCCATATTTTAGTACACCATTACTAGACTAGACACCATACACCAGTACTAGAGCTGTGTATTTGCTGAGAGTCTTACCATTTACATTTTAAAGCACTTACTGAAGGTTCTGTGTTTAACTCCCAGCCTGGGTTCTTTCTATGTTCTGTTCCAAAAACTAAAGGGGTTTGGTACTGGAAGCTCCGTTTCCTCCTTTTTTTCTTCCACCGACCAAAGACATGCATGTCAGGAGTCCTGGAGATGCTAAATAGTGGTCTAGTGGTAGGATTTATGAACCAAGAGGTCACAGGTTCGAATCCCACCACCAGCACAACCACTGTTGGGTTCCTGAGCAAAACCCTTAACTCCAGGGGACCGTCCCTGTAATCAGGAATTGAAAGTCACTCTGGATAAGAGTGTCTGCTAAATGCCGTAAATGTAATTTTGCCCCTGTAGGTGTGAGAGTGACCTGCCGGAGGATTTCCCCCCTTTTCTCAATGCTGGGATAAGCTCCAGCAGCCCTCGTTAGGATAAGAGTCTCACAAAAAGGAAGGATGAATATTGAATGGTTTCCTTTTCCACAAAATAAAAGTTACATTGGTTAACTGTGCGATATTTATGAAGACGTGTCTCTATAACAGAAAGGACAGAAAATAAATGAATGAATGTTAAAAATACAAAACAATTACAGGGAGCAGTGATGGGGACGGTACCTTGCTCAAGGGTATCACAGGTAACCTACTGATCTAGAATTTGAACCCACCACCTTCCAGTCCTGGGGTCGAAACACTAGGACGCTACTGTCCTGAAGGCCTAGTTCTTTCTTATTGTCCACAAATGATCACATCCATGATGGAGACTAAGAGTAAACTGTCCTAATCACGTTTGTTTGTCTCGGAATTGACCTCCAGCATGACGGCCTGAATAAGACAGAAACTCTCACTGACGTCCATCAATAAAGCTCCTTTTCCTCCTTCATCAGCTGATGGATGGAGCCGTTCTCTCAGCCAGCAGCGGGAAATGAGCAGAACAAGATTTCTGGAGATGAGAGAAACAAGGTTCTGCGTTTCCTCCTCCCCCCTCCCTCTCACCAGCTATCTGGTCTCACTTTACAGCCAAAATTAACGGAACTGCTCTCCCATAATTGTGTTCGCTCCTGCCATTTATTATCGATTGAACAAGCTTGTGTGCAGCCGACACACTCAAATGTGCCCCGTTTGGGTTTTTACAGGCCGGGTGATTTAATGCGATACATGATATCTTGGCAACTTCAGGCAGCAATTAAATTATTCATCTTTAAGTTATTGATCCCTGCTCATGATCCCCGTTCATCTAATTCATGGCCAAGCTGGACGCTTTGATCCTGCAGCTCCGTACGCCAGATCCGCAGCACAGAACCTTTTCAGGGCTGGATAGCAGAGGGCAAAAGGGGCCGCACATCCATATTACATGAGCGCCGCGATGTACTGCGTCTCACGCCTCACATGGCATGATTTGAGGTATCAGCATATCTAGGAAGGATTTCAACGTAACACTCTCGCACTCTGACAAATTACACTCTCCGTGCAGGAATAAATGAATTTCCAGTATTTTATCATTCTGCCCTAAAATCTACATAGAATATTTGTATTTTAATGTCATGCTTGACATGCTTTTTTAACCTGTTGGTAATGAACGAGGCATTGAGGTGAATAGAGTTTAATGTAGAATTTTGACCAGTGAACCTACACCCTTCATTTGAGTTTTATATCTAATATTGATGACGTAAAAAGCACTTTCTTTCGGACTATTTGGCCTCACAACACCCTGGATGCTTCTTAGGGACTTCGGTAAAACATCATGTCAGGCATCAGGCAGAGTCTGCGTAATCATTTCATTTATTAACTCTCTGTGAGGGAGCTAAAGGTGTCTGGTTCCATTCACCACCACTGGGAATTTTGCTGACTTGGTACTTTTCCCTACAAAACAACCTTTCTCCCAGCAAACCCACTAAACAGAGAAAACAGAAGCAGAGGTTGTCTGAAAATTGATAGAATCCCACTTTAGACAGAGACATGTAGACCAAAGGACAGCACATGACCACACAATGAACAAAAGAACATGAGGGCTATGGTATGTACACAGAGGTAAGACCAGAAACAGCAAGATCCAGTGATTAACAGGGTGATTGCACAACAGGGTAACAAGGAGGCGGAACGAGGAAAGTCAGCCAAACTTGGGGTAGGGAGAAAGGAGATGTATCTGGAACTACCGCTTCTCCCTTGGTACCGCTCTTCTCCGGAGGAGACGAGGAGAGAACAGGCTCAGCAGAGTGGCAGTAATCGAGGATGCGTCACAGCGTCAATGTCAACTATGGATAAACGAATGCTGCACTGGAGTGGTGTCAGAAACTGGGAAATACCCACTTTTATTCCACTCCAATGATGTGTTTAACAAGTGGGAAATTCCTGATACCTAAGCTCACCGGGTGGGATATCTGACATGACCTGTGACCTCTTTGATAACTAGAAAAAAGGAGGATTTTCTCTTTGCTGCATGTAGAACGGCACGCTCAAGAGGTCACACAGAGGTCATAGCCTCCATGTTCCAGTGCCAGACCAAATAGTTTATATTTTAGAAACCAGTCCATATTTTAACTCACAGTATTGAACAATATTAAGCAAGCAATGCTAAATGTTGCATTCCTAACAAGAAGATTCATGTAATGTTGTTATACACACAAATTCACAAAAGATTTTTGTAAAAGCTCTGATTTATCACTAAAAATAGTTTTTTATTCTAAATGAACAAACATGCACCAACTGCAGCTTGTATTTTAGGAAGAAACATTAACTTTTAAGCAGATTTGACAGCATGTTAGGGTATTTTGCAGACGCTTTATTCCAGAGTGAGTCTCCCTGGGGTTAAGGATTTTGCTCAGGAACCCAGTGGTGGTGATGTTGGAAGCAGAAATCGAACCTTTTGGTCCAAAGGCAAGTGTGCAACCACCACACCAGTGCCAGATAGGATACGTTTACTTTCTCAGACTGGGATTCTTACAGATATTTGAGCTATAAAAGATTGTGCAGATTCTAATCTTGACTTTATGCTGCAGGTTTATGGCTCCTGCGAGAGATTCTCTTTTTCACACTAGTTCAATAAGTATGTTTACATCATTATATATTCTGTCCATCCTTAATATTCTGTGTAGCCAATCAGTTGCTAGCCAAGGCCAGCCTGTTAATGTGTACAAGGCATTTTATTTAATTCTGTTTTGCATCAAATAAATAATACTCTCACTAAAATACTGAGATTATATAAATACAAACTTATAGTCGGGATTGGGACAGCTGGAAATATGGCTTAACAAAATCCCAAAAATTACTTTCTGGGGTCCCAGAGCAAAGGAAGCAGCAACCTGAACGCAGCCAAAGATTGATGGAGTGATACTGAGTGAGACACCAACACTCTTTTCTTTCCTTTTAGCACACTGGATATTTTAGTTTACTTGTATTGGGAAAAGGAGAATGACAAAGAGAAGGTTGGTAAGAGAGGACATGCTAGTGTGAAAGAGGACATTGTGGAGGACAGGATGAAAAAGAAAGAAAGGATATTTTGAATTACTGTGTTTTTAAGATTGATACACTTAAATGGCCACTGTTCTGATTGGCTGCTGCTGGGTTGAAAAAGAGAAGAAGTCCTTGAAAAAACAAACTTCTCCATGAACCTTCCTTTGGAAAGCTGTAATGATCAGTTTGTTTCCCCCTGTCTCTTTCACAAACATCTGAGGTCCTCTTCTCAGTAATAACTCTGTCACTTGATGGTCATCAGACCAGGTATGGTGTGGTCATCCTGCTTTCTGCTTACCTTTGGACTGCCAAGTAAGAGCTCAGCTGGTGATGTTTACAGGAGGGTTTCAAACACGTGGCCTTCATTCAACTTCGTTTGGTTCTTCTTCCAGCTGCTGCTGCTGCTCTGCCCTCTGCCACAGATCTTCATTTTTAATGGTTTGAAGGATCCTGTTCTCCTGTGCTGAAGAACGAATCACTTTCCAAAATCTTCTACTCCAGTAACAGCCTCTCCGCAGGAACAACACTGCTCTCAGCTTCACTGTGAATAGGTGGGGCTGAAGGGGTGGGGCTAAACTTGTGTAAGCTGAGTGGGTAACTTCGCTTATCACAGCTCAGTTCTTCACATTTTGCTTCCAAGCAGCCAAACTTTTTTTGTATTTTTAATTCATTTCATTTAATGAACAGGAAAAATTGAGTTTTAGAAAAGGCAAATTGGTATTTATGTCTTTACGGGATGTCCCATGTCCTCCTTAATGACTCTAGATACATTCTGAGGCTAAATGATTCATCTTAACCTCAGGAACCAAAAACTAACCGTTGGCCTCTTATTCCAATTAAAGTTGAGGCTATGGTTTATAAAAAATCAGCAGTTTTCCTATAACAGCAAAATGTTCCTCGTCTTCATCACTCTAGTCCCCACAAAGACATGAAATCACACTCTCTCACACTTGTTGCTCAGTGTTGCGGTAAGACAGAAGTGCAGAGGCTTTTGCCTCTTTCAAGTCATTTGTTCCCAGAATGTGAAGGGTTGTTATGTTTTCACCCATGATGATAAAAGTCGCTGACATTGACTTCCCGCTTGATGTGTCATTTCTTTGTGAATCACCAACTCGACACCTTTCAGTTCATTCAAGTCCATCTGTAGTTTCAAGGGCATGACTCATTTCTTGAGAGTCTTTTTGTTTGTCGAATAAATGGGGTTGATATGTTAGCTAACTTACTGTAGAGAAGCCAGCTTAACTGTACAAGCTTCAGTTTCTCTGCAAAACTTTAAACGGATGAAAACTCATTCCAAAAGTACTTTACCATAATTCTTCTAAAAAAAAAAAGTTTACATTAAGCATAGAATTGAAATGTAAAGGGAAATGCTAAATCAAGAATAAAACTTATCCTAAAAGTTAATATGTATATATATACACAATTGTAGAAAGTACATCTAGAGTATGTATGTATATGTCTGGAGATGTTAATATACCCAGGACCAGAAGTTCATGGGTTCGAATCCCAGACCAGTAAGTTGCCCTGAGGTACCCCTGAGCAAGGTACCGTCCCCGTCAATGCTTTCCAGCCGCTTTCAATATATGCCCCCTGCTGTACATCTGATGTAAAATCTGACCTGTGGCTGGTGGCCCAGGGGTAGGGAACTCACCTATGGTCCAAGAGGTCACATTCAAATCTCACTTCTAGCACTACCACCATTGAGTTCCTGAGAAAGACCTTCACCTCAACTTGCTCCAGGGCCACTGTCCCTGCAATCAGGAATTGGAAGTCCCCCTGGATTAGAGCGTCTGCTAAATGCCTTACATTTGCATTATTTCGGGAATAAAACATAATAGCAATACGTGCCCTTTTTTTCGTTTTTCGAAGAGTTCGATCCATTTTTCCCCGCTCCCTAAAGCTCTGCGGTCCTTTTAAAGTTCCCGCTGCGCTCTGTTATTATTATTATTTTTTCTGCGCATTGATTGGTTGGTCGGCCGGCACTTGGCGAAGCTGCGGTTACTATGGTGACTGGCGAGTTCTGATTGGCTTAGCTAGTAGGGGACGGGATGGTTCCAGCCAATCAACGCGGGAGGCGGGGTTTGGGCGTGCGGTTTGTCGAGGAGGAGGGGAGCAGGAGGAGGAGGCGCTGGAGAAGCTCCGCCGCGCTGCACCGAGTTTGTGGAGAATAGGAGGCTGTTTCTCGGTCACGCTGGCTGCTGGTGGAGCCGGAGAGTCCGCCGCCGAAACGCGTGTTTTCGACGGTATTTTTACTTGGCGAGAGGATGTGACTCTTCTCCGCGGAGAGAGAGCGATATAAACGGGCAAGAAAACGACCGTTGAAGGTTGTGTATTTTTAAAAATTTAAATCGCCGGGATGTTCCAACGGTCGCCGCTCGCGCTCCGCTAATGGAAGTTGTCCCTGAACTATGCTAACGCTCGGCCCGACCTGGACCACCGACTCCTCTCTTCTGGGGGATTTTATCGACGATTTCCAGCCGCTGAAGGAGCTTTAACAGCCGAAAAAGGGAGGATTTCTTCCCTGCGAGCAGCGCAGCCACACACGGGGGGATTTAAACCGTGTTCGTGTGTTTTTGCCCTTGTTTTTGTGTGAGGGGGCTTCATGTGGCGATTCCTCCCTTAGCGACGCACGTTTGGGATCTTTTTACACATTTACTTTCCTACAGGATGAGCAAGGAACGGCCTAAGAGAAATAGAGCCGCCAAGAAATATGTAAGTTTTTTGCTCCCTTTCTTTCCTGTGCTGTGTGTGTATTGCACCGTTAGCTCGATAACTTGAGCCTGAAGTTGTGCGTTACACAGAAGAAAGAGCCCCATTGGTCACCCTGGGCTTTGGGCTTAAGTTATCTGGCTAAATTGAGCAATCCTTCTTTGTGGGTTATTCTCCAGGATGGAAAAAGGCAAAGTTTGCAAGCTATGGACTGTGGTTGGGTGTGAAAGGAGGGTGAAAAAAGGACATTGTTCGAGTTTAATTGCCTGGTGGCCGTCGGTTTTAGACCCTCAGGCTTGTTCTGGTAGTAAAAGTCTGGGAAATGTTATGGTTTCTGCTACTTGGTTTGCATTTGTGGAGAAAAAGGGGCAGCCCAGCAGCTGTAATGTGAAGTGTTTGCAGGCTCCTTTTGTTTCTCTCTCTCTCAGAAAGCAGCCATAGCCATGGTTCTGTTTCCCCTCAGCAAAAATCAGCTGCAAAAACACACCAAACTGCCCCCTAAGCTGCCTCCATCCACCGGTTTGTGTCTCCTCTGAGAGCTTGAGCTTCTTCCCTAACATGTGGTGCTCTAACCCTGGCTCATTTCTCCCTGGGGGGTAAGTGGGGAGGTTTTTGCCCCCTGTCTTGGTGTAAAAATGCCCCCCCCCCAATCCTTGGGGGAAGTTGCCTTCATTTTTCTCTCGTTTCTTCACTCTTGTGTCAAATTGTCTACCGAAAACCTCCTCAGTTCAGCTTTTCAGGCTCGCTGCCGCAGCTTATTCGTAGGAGGTCTGCTGCTGTCGATTTAAGCCACATTCATCTCCAGACACATCGCAGAAGGCTGGAGGATCAATCCACCAGCCGGCAGGGAAGGCTCAGACCCAAGGAAGCGGGACGGTGTGCCTTGTTTATCTTCATTTGCCTGAGGATACGTGGGCAAACAAAGCACCGCACAGCCAGCTGCGGATCCGTTGGCCAGCAGAACCCTGAGTGTACCGAGATCTTTGGGAGGGTTCACAGCGTCTAAATGTTACTGCTCAGCCTCCCAAAGACTCAGAAGAAGCCCACAGGATGAGAACGAGCGCAATGTGAAAATGGTGCCGTCCCGCAGGCGTGGGTTTTAAAGGTCTGTGCCAGAGAGGAAGGGGAGGAAAAAAAAAAAAGCTGGCTTCTGAAGCAGTCACGTGCCTCGGCCTTTTAACTTTACTTAGAGGCGGCCCGTGTTTTTAATAGCTGCTCTATGGGATTTCATTGTTCATCAGATTTTTTTGGGTGGTGGGGGTATTTTGTCATCAGTAGCCCTAAGAGCTGGCTACAGGGTCGTTTAAACCATTTATCACAGCCACATGAGCGTGAATGAGTCTCTGCTGAAGATGAAGCACTTATCAGTTTATTGAATTTAGTGCTCTCATTTTAAACCATGAAGTCGTTGGATTTGTTGAAGGACGGACAAAAGGCACAACTCTGTGTGCAGTCTTAGCACTCGATGGAAACTTTAACATAACTCACTTTTTAAGGTCGCTCATCTTGACTTTGGACGTGTTGATTGTTGCTTCCTGCTCTTTTTCTATTGGCTCATAAAATTCAGTGCCTTTTTGTGTGAACCTCTGCACCTCAACCTGGTACAAACCATGGCTGATTTAATTGTAGTCTTGGACATTTGAGTCAGAAAAACAATGCAGAATATTCTAGATATTGTTAAGTAAGCTGTCTGCACCGGGGACGTGCTCACATAATTGCTTGACTGGATATTCAGGGTGGAAACATGAATGACTTCCTAGAACAAACCTGGCTGAGATACCACACAGTCAATTTGTGTGAAGACATGTGGGTTGCTGTGTTTGTGTTTTTGTGGATCAGTGGAAACTTTGAACATAATGGTCAAAGTTTAGATGCTCTTATTAAATATTAAAAGTCAGCTGTTTCCAGGTTTTTCAAAGCCAGTATTTTGTCCAGAGAGGTGTTCATAGGTTCTTTCTTACTCAGAAAGGTATCCGAAATGAGCATTTCTTTTGTCCTTTTTCAGTGCATTATGATGACTTATTGATCATTGAAACAACTAACGTTGTTGTTGTTTCACTTAGCTGTGTGTGCATGTGCGCAAGCAAACACTGCAGATCCCGTCATGGCTGCACAGCTCAGCCAGCTGTGGGTGAAATCTGTTCTGACTAAATCAGGCGAACAACAAAAACAACCTGGAGGAGCCTCCCATGGGCCCCCACTCGCCGCGCAACTCTTGGCCCTTCTAATTTAACCTCCCCTTAATTAGCGTAAGACAATTATACATGCTTGGCTTAACCATATCCCATGGAACAAGAGCACAAGTTGTTCACCCCCCCAAACACATCTGATGTGCTGTGAATGTTATTAAAATTCATCCACGGTAAAAAAGGATTCATAGTAGCAAAAGAAAAAAAAACAACAAGGAAACACTGTTGACCTTCCTTGGTTCATGAAAGGTAAATGTCTAGGATTTTAAAGTCAGCATCGATCTACCTCTCAGTCTCTTCTGTTCGTCTCTCATTTATTTTTTTTGTGGAAGCTGTTGTCACTGATAATAAACAAGCTTCTGCGTTTTGCTTATGAGCTCTGGTGGGTTTGGAATCTCGCAGAACCGGAAATTGTATAAAAATGATCACATCTCTGAGGGACTTGCATTTTAAAAGGAGAAGTAAGTTAGTGAGCGAGCTTCATTCCCACTTCTGCTTTCTGAGTGACCTCCTTTAAAGGCGAGTGAGGCCTCACAAAGGCAGCGCTTCTGTAATAATTTCTGACGGATATTGTAGGCAGGAGAGTAACGTTTGTTTAAGTAACGCTTCTGTTTTAGTAAACATGGCACATGGACCGAGTGGGTTACTTGGGGGGGGGGCTGCCCTTTTTTCTCTCATTTTTTTGTGTCATCTCTCTTTCCTCTCCTTACTCGTTTTTCACTCTCTAACTCACCTTTTCTCTCCATTACTTATACTCTCTCTCTCCTTCTCTCGGCTCAGCTGGGGTTAGGCTCGTGTGTGTGTGTGTGTGTGTGTGTGTGTGTGTGTGTGTGGTGGGATGAGCACAGCTGCTGCAGGGGCCTTTGCAAATGTAAAGGAGCTGTCAGTGTTTGTTTCATCAGGCTCACAACTGATGAGGGCCAAGTTGAAAAATCCACTAGTGTGTGTGTGGGGCACAAAAAGAGGAAACAAAAATAGAGAGCAGGGCCAAAGCCCCCTCGTGCCCCCCCCCCCCCCCCAGCTTTACAATGTAAATGTGGGCACTCGGACCATTTGTGAAGAGAAAGCTCAAGCGCGCGTGTGTGCGCCAGTGCCTGCCCCTTAGCTCTGTGTGCTTCATTTAACCCTCTGTTTTAATGCAAATGGTCTTTTTAAAGACGTGTTTTTTTTAAAGGGTGTGACATGGCAAACTTCATGGATCAAACCTCAGGAGGCCTGCTATTGTAAGGGCCTACAGATACAGACTCCGTTCAGTTAGAGTTCATTTCAATCACATAAGCTCTGCCTAGGCTCTTCCCCCGAAAGTGCTTTTTATTCTCGTTCTAAGGAACCAGATGTTCGTTCAGATCCAGTCATTTATGACTCAAATTTTATTACTATTTTTAAAGGGCACATATAATTTCTTTGAAACATGAATTTATTGTAAACGGTTTTAATGTTCTTTCAGGTCCATGCAGTGCATATATGGAAACTGAGAAGCAAAGAGATTATTTTTGTCACAGAAGTAATGATGCAAATACAAATAAAGTGAAATGGTTTTGCTTCCAAACTGCATGCATCTGTCTGCCTTGCTGAGATGGGAGAAAATAATCGATCCAGTGTAGAATCACTATATTTTTTGGCAAAATATTAAATCAGTACAGTGTGCCAAGTATTGTTTTGTGTATTTAGTTTTTGATGCTTATAATTCATATACCTTCTGTCTTCTGTTCATATGTTGCTTCTGAAGTGCACCAAATAATAAGATTCACCAAAACTATTCATATCACACCATCTACCTGCTGGACTGCAGTGATATTGAATAGTGGCCGCAGTATTGTACATGCAATGCATGGTCGCCTTAGTGGTGGTTCCCAACCCGGCTTACCGTTGGTCTGTTTAAGCAGAAGAAAAAGTAGGAGGGGGACAACCTGTTTTTGTTTTTTTTTTTTTTAATAAAGTTTTGTTCCCAAAGTTCATGTAAAATAGAACTTGCTCTGTGTGTGTTTGTTGATGATCACTTGGAAGGCAGTAATCTGGCAAACATGGCCTCTTTATTTTGTGTGTGTATGTATGTTTATTATTTTGTCCTTCTGGCTCTTTCTTTTTTGTGTTCTCAGAAGCAGCTGTCTGCCAACTAACAATGTTCCACTCGTCTGCGTCACTGTGGAAGTTCCACAGTGAACTAGCTGCTCCGTTTGGCAGCCTCTGTCTTTGCGACTGTCCGTTATGTCACTGCTCGGTGAATTATGCAACATGATCTTTGACTTCTCTGCCTTCACCGTTCCGCTCAGTCTGCCATACGCAGGAGCACAGTTCCTCAGTCACCCTGTGACTCTGCCACGGGGTTGAGAGAGACACACACAGACGCACACACACACACACACACACACACACACACACACCAAAAGCTGCGTATACGGACATGCTCACGTAACATGAGGAGTTTGCTCCATAGACATTAAACCAGGTGCGGCTTTGCTTTGATATGCACTCTAGATTTAGATCTGGGCTCAAAGAATCTAAGCGATGTTGTTTAGGCAGATAACACTCAATATGCAAAACCTTTCCTCCTGTGTTTATTGTGGTGAAATTGGTGGGGGTGCCTGTGGAGCTGGTATTCTGTGAGCTTAGCTCTGAGCAGATGAGCAAATTTCTTTTTAGTTTGTCACTCTTCATTTATATCACAGTGTCCGTCCATGTGTGGGGTAGGTTATAGTTTTTAAACACTGTTTACCTGGTTCGGCACATGTGCAATCCTGGAGCACCCATTTTTCAAAACTGTGAACACATTCCCGTTCACAAAATATGTTCAACAGTTTAGTCTGATCCAGATTCAGTTAACAGGATATAAGTCTTTTCAGACCAAATGGCACATGTGAGCTGAACTCTGTTTTCAAGAACAGAAGAGGAAGATGAGTCTACGTCAGAGTTGGATGAAGAAGAGGACTATCCAGAACATAAGCTTTAATTTCATAGTTTCTGGTCTGGATGTCTCAGTAAATCACCTTTTCATCAAAACCCCAGAGATGGAAAAGGGGGAAAAATAAATTCCTTTACTGTACTGTTCAGTAGATTTCTAACGCAGTAATACAGCTTGTAAACCTCTGAAAAAAGGATATCTTTTTATAGAGTTGAAATACACTGGAAATACAGGAGGAAAATGTGTTTTCTCATGGCAAAAGGAGACCAGACCTGCTTTGTTCATTTGCTTCTTCGACATACAGCATTTTGACTGTGTGAAATAAAGCAGCAGATTATTGAAGACAGTTTGGATTGTGGAGGAATAGGAGACATGATATTAAGGCAGCATACAGTGTTTATTTTTGTAGAGTGTAATGATTGCTGAGCAGTGTTTACACATTTGCTGGTTTTGCATTTTGTCTGACAGCAGTACAAGGTTTTGAGTGAATTTAAATTATTTTTGAGTCCATTGCATGATTTTGCAAGCCGTCAGAGGTTGAATGAATATGATTAGAATTTTGGTGTTTGCGTTTGCTGTTTTGAGAAAAGGATTGGAGATTCTATGTATTTTTAGCAATTCAGAAAAAAAAAATTAACATATAAAATTTATTTACCTATGCTCCTTTAGTGCAGCTGCTAAAGTAAAGTAATAACTATTAACCTGAGAGGTTGTATTGACTTTTTTTTTTTTTTCAGGTTTCTTGTTGAGGGAATCTTAAACGTTACCCAAACAGAAATCTCATTTAAAAAAAAAAAAAAAAAAGGAAGCTTGCTTTTTATTTATGTATTTCCAAAATATCCTGAAGCACACATTAAGATACATTATGCTACCCTTTTCCCCCCCTCATTTTTCCATATTTTCACACTCGTCTAGTAATCTTTGTATAGCTTTGAGGATAAATTAAGAAATCAAAGGTCAAAATAAATAAAAATGAGCTAAACTGACCAAAACATGCAATATCTTTCAAAGAATTTGAGAGAGAGAGAGAGGGTATAAATAATTTTGAGAAAATACCTATTAGTACAATTGTTTATTTGATACTTTACACACTGAATAAAAAAACTGAATACAGTACACTAAATATACTTAATGCAGGCGTTATGTGTGTTTCATTTTAAAGCATTCAGTTTGCAATCCGGAAGTTTAATCAAGGGACACTGATCATCAATTTTAGAGGCTTCTCCTTTTATTTGCCTGAATAAAGATAAAGAGTAGTGCAGGAAGGTGTGTGGGCCTTCTGAGCTGCAGTGTTATGTGCTGAATAAACAATGTGAGTTTGCCTTTAGTTTGGATTTAAATAACCTGTTCCACTCAGGGGAGGTTTGAGGAAATTTAAAGATTGTGTTTGAGCTGCTAGTATAACATAACGCGCTGGTTGACCAGGTTCCTTAGCAGGCTCCACTGGAAAGCATTCTTGTTAAGTTTTTTCTTTCTTTTTTTTTTCTTTTCTTTTTTTTCACGCACTCATCGCCTCTTATGCCACTACCTCCATTTAAGGCACTGGGATTTAAAATGTTTTGCATGTACATATTTCTCAATATTAATCTTTATTAGAGACCCGTAACGTTGGGGTGTTGTTGAGTTTGCGCACTCCTCATTGCTGGCGCTAACACGAATAAAGAATGAACTATTAAGTTCCACCCTCTAATACTTTCTCTTATAGTTACTTGAATTGACAAGTTGATGAGACGTTATTGAAAATATTGTTAAACCTTCTAAGGTTGGTTTCCAGTTTAAAACGATAAGTTGCTGGACTGTATTGTGTTAGACAGGGCACTTTTTCAGAAGGATGTCTTCCTTGTCCCAGCACAATGGAAGTGCTTTCAGGCAGTGTCAGAAATGAAAGAGGGCTCGGGGCAAAAATGTCTGTGACTGTTTTTAGAATGGCCCTGAAACCTTAGACGTTCTTGTGTAAAAGAAAAGATTGGAAGACTGTTTCTTGTTAATGTAAGCTTTGAAGTTCAATTAACTGAAAGGAAGTACAATATCTGCCTTTTTAAATTAAATTAAAATCAAAAGAAAACATTAGGTATTTATATTTTATATACGTATTCTGACTGAGCCTCTGCAGGGTTGCTTTAATGCCTTACCAAACCCCAATGGATTCATCCACGCAGTGTTTTTAAGAAGGCGACTTGGGCGAACAACGTGGGGGGAACAGTAGGCCGTTTTTGGTTAAAAGCCTTTGAAAGTTTTCCTGAATCTGTTCATCAGAGGAGAACACATGTTTGGGGGGTGGACATTGTATTAGTTTAAAAAAAAATGTCTAGATAGAGAATTCAGAATTAAATCTCAGAAAATCTGGAAAATCCAGGCACCAAAATCTCCCCCCTCAATTCAGTTCATTTGTGCTGTTTGTGGAGAGTTGTTCTTGTTGGCCCGCAGAAGCAGCTAGCATGCTTAGTACGTGTCTGCAGCTGTGTGTGTGTGTGTTTGTGTGTGCGCGCGCATGCACGCCTGTTCACTGAGTGCCATGTGGCTGCTATTGTCTGAGTGCAGTGAAACAGAGGCCAGGCCAGATAGGGCCCCTTTCAGGCCCAAGGGACACTGAGGGGAAAACCTCTTTGTCTAGCTTTCGTTCAGAATCACAATCAAGTTTGTGTTACTTTTTGGCACCACATTTATCTTTTTCCCAAGCAGACAATGTATTGTTCAGCTCTATTTAATGTGTGATGGTAAAACATCATCACGAATACTCACCTGTTATGATGCTGACCTTCCCGATACTGATGTTGCTAAATCCTACAATATGTAAACGAACCCTTTAACCAAACACTGAATGTTGTTTTTTTTTTTTTTTTTTGTTTTTTTTTGCGCTGTGATGAGGCTCCTGCCTAGTCATTTGTTTGGCAACTAACAAATAAAGAATCCCTGGAAATCTTTATCTGAATTCTGTCACATGAATTTATCAGTTTCACAGCTCCATCGCACAGTAATTACACTGTGACATTCTATCTGTTTTGTGCAGCGCTTAAAAATGTTTATGCTATTGATATAATTTTTTGATGTGTGTAGACAGACCCTGTGTGTGTGGATGTGCGAGAGAGAGACGTAGATGAGCTGCAATTTCAATGGGTCGTCTTGGAGACGCCAACATGGTTGGAATTGCCACTGCTTTCAGTGCTGGAATATTTACTGTGTGTGTGAGTGTGTGAGAGAGAGAGCGAGAGAGCTGTGTATACAGTATTAATCATCTGTTTGGCTTCAGATCAGACTCTTTGGACACATGTGTGCTCGATAGGATATTCTCTGCCTGCCTGCTTCTTGTGCTCACCCCCTTTTCTTACCCTCCTTTTTCGGTTGTTTTGCTTTGCTGAGCCAAAGGAAACTTTGGAAGCTTTCCCTGGTTCAAGCTCATGCAGCTGGGTCTTTAAGCATGTGAACTTTTTTTCTTTTCCAGCTCTTCCTTACCAAGTGCAGCAGCCCCAGCTCCTTGTGAATTTGACGTTAACAATGATTACTGACATTGTCAGTTGACAGTGCTTTTTACTCTTGAATGCATTCATTTTTGGACTAATCAACACAGAGATGCACCATGAGCCCTAAAACAAAATAATTCATTTTTTATTTTAATGAAGGCAGTGAATTATAAAAGGTAAATAGAACTTTCAATTTAGACACCATTTAGCAGATTATGCAGCACAAGGAAGCATTTTTATTTCATAGTTTTAGTTGCACACCTAGTCATGGCCAAGACTGTGTAGCCAACATCTTCAATCTGTTGTTCACATAAAAACACAATTCTGTTCTGGATGCTTATGTCAGGTTTATGATGTCCATGTCTGTCTAATGAATATAGAAATAGTCTTTAGTGACACATGATTGAGCAAAAAGGGAAAAGGGTTATATGATGGAATCCAAAAATGAAGCTGTTTGCTGATGTCTTATCACAACTTTTATTTTTTATTTAAAGTTTTATTACTTTAAAATGGACATTTCATATTACAGGAGCAAAAACAATAGTTCAAAATTACTGGAATGAAAAGTTGTCACATTCATGTATAATAAAGTGGGGACTTTCTTTTAAATTTTCCTCCTCCTTCTCTCACAATTTTACTGGACACTGGAGGTTTTGTTTCAACATTAACAATTGATTAATGTAGAACAAGCATTAGAAAGTACTTGAAGTAGTTTTATTAAGAGCTCTCAGGTTACCTGAGCACTCAGTACTGGCATGCAGGACTGAAATTTTAAGTACATACTGGAAACTATAGGTTATGAAGCTCCTTGTAAGGAACTCGTTGCCTTCTTGGGTAACTGGCCTCCAGGGCCTGGCCCCCAAGCCCTCTTACAATCAAAAACAAAGCTGACAGGACATAGATAATATCGCTGGTGTTCAACCTGGGGTAGGATTTCACTCATTTTAATTAAAGAGGCCTTTAGAGTTCTGCAGAACCTCCAACTGCACATTTTACAGTCCAATAAACATCTGCAAATCACACATTTCTGCAAAAAACCTCAACAAACTCCATACAAACAGGGATTAACCATGCATTAACTAAAACAGGACAATATTTACTAAATAAAATAATGTTTCATATTAAAAATTAAACAAATCACCATTTAATGACTGAACAATTTAAAACCACCTAAAGACTTTGTTACCATAGTGACCAAAATGCACAAAAAGAAGGGCCTAGCCACTATGTTGTCATAGCAACCATCACAGTGCCAGCATGCACACGCACACACATGCTCGTTCTCTCTCTTTATTTTTAAGAGAGGAAGTGAAGAGTGTCTTGGGCAATCCGTCATGAATAAGCTACTTGACAAATGCAGAGCTGCTATTGGGAGATGTGCAAGAAACAAGAGCGTGTCATCGGCCATTCAGAAAAACAACGTACTTTACAAACCAAAGGTGTTTAACTGGTTCTTTGTATTGTGTGTGTGTGTGTGTGTGTGTGTGTGTGTTTGTTTTCTTCAGTTCAGGTTGACTTTAGAGAAATGTTTGAGGAATTTTCAAGTTCATCTCTATCGCAGCATCACTAGCATACTGTTCATTACTGTGGAGAAATAATTTCCCTATTCTTAAAAAAAAATCACCTGAAAGCACATCTATAACAGAAGCCAATAGTCAGCTACTGTGCAGTGTGTTTTTAGGGCAAAGCTTATTGCACTTTAAATATGTTTTGAGGGTATTTGGCCACTGGCTTACATTTTAAGTGTGATTAAAGTCAGTTGAAGTTTATGTTCTTTTACCAAGTGCAGAGACCTATCAGTTGCTTTCCTTGGTAACTGACTGTGCACAACAGAAGTGGTAGAAACAAAAAAAAGGTTGTAAAATGCTGGGTAATGTTTCTCATGAGTGTGTGTTTTGTTTTTGTCTGTGTGTTGTTCGCAGCAGGAAGACCCTGCTTATTGATCCAAGTTTCCGATGCTGAGTGTGCTGACTTTTCTTTAGTGCAAGATTTGCTGTTTCTTCCAGCCGTCTGTTGGAGCTATTCAGAATTTTCCCCAGCTCATTTATTCTTCCCTGGTGCTGGGAAGTATTGATAAAGTCTAAATAATGTTTTTTCCTAATCAGTCAAGATCTAAAGTCAATGTCACAGCTTCTCCTTTTATAGAAGCACATACATTCGATGCATTTGGTGAAATGAGCCACGTTCTTTTCCAGTAAGAGTATTTCCACAGAGTATTTCAGGTTGTAGAAAGTTGCAGATTTTAGTCACTCTTTCGTTTGGAAGCCAGTAATTTAGCCAAAATGAATGCTGTCAAAAAATCTTCTGAATATTTCTCCAGAGCATGAAAAATTAGTCACAGTCTCACATTTACTTGCAGTGAGTTTGAGTGTGGGAAAAGAGCTTTTTTCCTGCGGAACGTCTGCAATAGTGAAGACGTGCTAGGATGTGTACTGAAGGAGGTGAATGGGGAAGAAACTTAAATAAAGAGTTTCATGTTTACTCCTATAATGCTTAGATTATACCTAGTGTTGCTGTGAGTCATACATGTACGCTTTAGATTTTGATTGAATACAGTTTGTTTCTGATGATACTTGCACAGATATTAGGACAGTTTGGGCCATTTGTGTGTCATCCAAGGTGCATTAGTGAAAACGGTGAAGAATCTTGAGACAGATCTTGTGTAATAAGCTGAATTACTTTTACACATACAAAAATCTTTTTTCAGCAACTTCAGGTTAGATGCTGCATTTTAAGCAAATGTTTTAGCCACATGTGTAGAGTGTGAGTTCTCACCTCCTCCCCAGCATGTGTGTGTTTCTGTATGTAAATAGAAGTTCGAGAAATCCTTCCTTGTCTTTTGTGGTGACGTAATCATTATTTATAAAACACATCCATTCTGATTGTTCTCACTACTGTTCACACATAGCTGGTGCTTCTGTGTTCGAGCTGCGCATTGTATGTGTTTGTTATTACGATGTTTTGCAGAAGGCTGCAGGATGCAAATGAGCCTTTTTGTGTTCTGTGAGCATCCTTACCAGTGTTTCTTAAACCATTCTGCATTAAAACTGAATTTGTCTCGCTTTTCTGAACTGAAGTTGTAAGTAGTATGTAAAAATAGTTAAGTTTCAAGATACAGCATATAGTCTTTATGGAAACAAAGCGGCAAAAAGGCTCGTTTGAATTAACGTTATGAAAATAAAACTACCGCATCTACATAAACACCTATTCAGCCTCTGCAAGAGTTTAGTGCCAGTCAATCATTGTAAAATCATGTGAAGTCCTGAGTGAAGAACAGGGCATCCAATCAGACTAGAAGTAGTTTTCACATACCAGTTATATCAGGGCTTAAAGTAGCACTGTAAAAAGGAATTATGTAAAATAAAACCGAACAATTTGTAGGAGCTTAGTTTGGAATGCATTACTAGATGTTTTGCTGTTGCAATGGGGAGCAACGTGACAGCATTTGCTCTGTCATAAAGCGTGTGTGTGTGTGTGTGTGTGTGTGTGTGTGTGAAAACCCTTCTCTAGGCCCCTTCTGCTGCAAGGCTGCTGTAAGAGAAATGGTTCAGCCCATGAGGTGAAAATAATTTCAGAATTGTTAGGACTTGATAGCTGTGTGCTAGAAAATACCCCAAGTAGGTTTTGTGTACACGACCTGCATGTCCTAATTCAAGCTGATCATGCAGGTTCAGCTACAGATAGAGGGCCTGTGTATGGAGAAGTATGGTATGTGTGTGTCTGTCTGTCAGAAAGGAAATAAACTCAAAGCAATGGGTGTATTGAAGCTCAAGGACAGGTGCTCATTACACATTTTGAATCAACAAATTGTTTCTTCGCAGAGAAATAATTGGCCATAGCAAAAGATTATATGCCACAGATGCAGCATATAGTGATTCTGAAATAAGCTGCAGTTTCCCATTAAGTGCAGCATTTCTAACTCCTTTGTTTTTGAGCTTTAAGTCACAACAGTTTCAAATGTGATTTTGTATGGAATTTTATTACTGTTGCAACTGCATATTCCTCAAAAAATATTAAATGTATATGTTTAGCTATGGGAGGAGCAGGTTATAAGGGCAGGTTATAATATGTGCTTTTGATGAATGATAGAAATATACAGCATGACTGTGTTCTCTCTCTCAATAAGGCATAGATTTTTAGCTCAGCTCTGTGATAAGTGATGTGTAATAGGAGAATGTAATCACGGCACAATCCATTAATTTTCCTCCACTTATCACCGTGGATATGTTCGCAGGCGGCTTTGAAGGAGCTAAACCGATACTCAAACGCAGTTCAATTAAATGTGCTCTTTATACTTTTTCCTTCCATGCTGGGGCGTTTTAGATTGTCATCTGTCTCTGTCTCTAGGTAAATCAGAAGGTTTGCGCTGAAATGCTGAAATGTTTAACATGTATTCAGATCAAAAGTTTGTCCCTGCTTATGTCTGAAACTAATCCAGAGGAAATGATACAGCAATAAGATTGGCAAAGCATAGCAAGTGTTTGGTCTGAGTGAAGCATGATGTGTATGTGTGTGTGTGTGTGTGTGTGTGTGTGTGTGTGTGTGTGTGTGTGTGTGTGTGTGTGTGTGTGTGTGTGTGTGTGTGTCTGTGTGTGTGTGTGTCAGGCCTTCTGAGGGGCCTCTCTGTGGTCAGTCGGCTCATGTGCTCCTGTTAACTGTCACTTTTATGCTGTGGTTGCATCCCTCACCGTCAAAGTAACTGGTAATCTTATCACCCTGTCCATTCGCCTTATTCTCTGGCCATATTGAGAGCCCCTGTTAACCCCTTATGGTCCAGAGCTTGGCTTCTATGTCCTTTGCCTTCTATGGCTGTCACTACCTACTATTTTAGTCATTGAGTAATGTGTTGGTTGTTCTGACAAATGGTACAATAAGTCAGTGGTTTTTAAAATAGGCCTCACAATAAAAAATTAACTGACAAACTATGCAGGGGCTTTAACCAATTCCAAAGGAAAAAAATAAAATGTATATAGACTGTGAGGAAAAATATGTCCATCTTGGCATGAACAAGAAGGATTGGAAAAAAAAAACTTTGAATGATTCAGTTAACGTAACATTTGTAACAGACTACAAGGCAGAAACAGCAGCTATTAACTACATGGTTATGAACCCTGCTATTCACTGTAGACCGTTTTGTCATCAGCGGTTAAGTCACTCCTGCCTTTCATTGTTCATGTTCTTACTGATACACTTTTTTGTTTTAATTGCTTTGACTTGACTATTGCTTCACTTTTTTTTGGACTATTTTTTTCTGGATGACACTTTGATGGTTAATTTGTTTGTTGTTGTAAACACAAAACAGCAAAAACCAGTTTTAAATGTCCTTCAGCATGAGTGAGGGCATTTTGAATGGTTTGCCCTTATTTATTTATTTTATTTATTATACACACACACACAGATATATATATATATATATATATATATATATATATATATATCCCTAAAATAAAGCTGCTCAGTTAATTGCATGGCAGCTAATAGCCGGCGGTTTGTCAGCCACGGAACACTCTTGTCCGAGTTCCCAGAGGAGAGTCTGTCCAAGCCTCTGAGCTGACCTGAGATCATTTTACAGCCCTAAATTCCGTTTGGCCCGATGTTAGGCAGCCTGATTGTTCTCTTCCTGCAGCTAATGCACCGTAATATGATGTAACATAATCATGTAGTCTGTGCCGAGTCTGGCTGTGTATCAGGGCCCATCTTCAGCTCATTTTATGGAGTATGAATCCGCAGAATCCGTGGCAACGGCTGCTTCTGGCTCGCCTCGCCAGCTCGTGGCGGTTCTAATCTTCACTCTTGATGCTGCGTAACGTGTACAATGTGTAAACAGCAAAGCCGTGGCCTGTCTGTCACAACAGCGTAGCAGTGTGAATGTCAGTGTTTCAGTTTTTCAGGCACATTTACAAATTTGCATTGATGTGGATGGTATTTTCAGGAAAGCATGGAGTTCATTTGTGGGTCATTAGGTTGTTCAGCCGTGACTGGTTGTATTTATATATGAAAAAAAAAAAGTGCATTGTAAGTGCAGTAAAACTGTAAGACTGTGTCTGCTGTTTTTAGCTACATACATTTTGCTTAGATACATTTTTCATAAAGTATCAGAAACTGCATGCAGCTATTTGAGATTACAGAACAGCTCCATGGTTTGAGGCAAGTGTGTGATGATGTAGGCATTTTAATGATTTAGGCATGCTGGTAACTGTTGTACGTAAGCTTTCATTGCTTGTTTTCCTCATAGCTCTGAGGCAAAACTGTACAAGCAAACCTCAGACATCAAACATGTCTTGGCTGATCATCTGCATTTACATATACAGTTAGTGGGACGTTTTGATGTTTAATTTTAATTCAGATTGGATTGTTTATTTACTTTTCCCTCTTGAATCACTGCTTTCATCATTGTGAGGCCCTTTTCACCAACGTTGTGTGTGTTTTTGTGTACATATGAGCAAGTTAGTTTGCAGCTTGCTGATACCTCCAGCTGTCAGTCAAACCCACCAAATCCAGCTCTTGACACCAGCCGTGTCCTGCGGCCTGTGCCAAACTGAATTGAGTAGAGCATGAAGGGGTATTACATAGCAACTAAAATGTACATACATACACACACACACGCGCACACACACGCACACACCCTTATGTGTGCACCAGCCTCCCTTTCCATTGTGTATGCATTTGTAGATGAACTGACCAATCACAGCAACAGTTTAGAGAAGCAATGTAGTTCAGAGCTTCTCTTTTAATTCAGACCAAATCAAGGGTTCAAAGGCTGACATATGAACAGTGTCATTTGGAGTTGTTTGATGTAAAACGGTTTGTTATGAAGAGACTTAGTGCCTGCGACTTGTTTAGATTTGATGGTGATAGGAACCAGACAATGCAATGTCACAGAAGAAATATAGCCTTTTTATTTACTATTCAAACCAACCAGTGAACCTACAAGTGTTACACATGTTTTAGATAAAGTCCGATGGTAAAAAAAAAAAAAAAATCTGAAAACTCATACCACACAATTGAAATGTCCCAATTGCAAATAGTGTCTAACTATTTTGTGAAATAACTTTGTGAGGGAGCTTTTAGTGGCACTAAACTCTTCAAAAGTCTGTTTCAATTTGCCACATCTATGAAAATCATCTTTAAAATTTTACTATGCAAAATTTTAGGTTTCTTTCAAAGGTACCATATCTGGACTAATGTCCGATTCTCACAGTGTCTGTATACAAGCACGCAGGCACACTTTTCGGTGGTGCTGCCAGAGAAGATGGACAGAGGAGCCATGGTTTCTTCTGCTTTCCGCTCTTTCTGTGTTGTATTAGTTATTTCAGCTGTGTCGACTGTTTATTCAACATTTTTCCTCAGTTGGCACCACTGAAAGGAATATTTGAATTTTACCTAATATTCTGTTTTTACTGGAGCACATTGCCAGTTTTTCATTCCTCTCCTGTTTCTAGTGCTTTTCCAAGGCCCAGGACAACTGGTACCACTCAAGGTCTTAGATGGCTTTAGACCGGCATTCTTTTGCCTTCAGGAGGAAAGCAGCATAAGAAGTCATTTGAATTTCTCTTCAGTCATTTCACTGGAATCCTTGTAAGATTTTTTTTTTTTTTTTTCTTTTTCTATTTTCAGTCCTTTGAAATCAAAATTTGAAAAGAGCTATGAAACAAGGCCATGAATATCTGAATGGTTTGATTTTGAAGAGCTGTAGATGGTAGTTGTTCTCTTCTCACATGTTTCTCTTCTTGATGTGTCTGAGTGATGGCTAAATGAAGGTTTTGAGTTTTTACACCTATTTTTAGATCTTTCAAAGCAGTTTCAGGCCTTTTTTAGGCTTTTTTTTGGCAGTGTGACTAAGAGCTGGCTGCTGCATGGTTTCTTGCATTTGCCTGTCAGCAGGGATTTGAAGGATTGGGCTAATTCTTCGGGTTGTAAGTGTACTTGCTGGCAAACGATGACTTAATACCATCTAAGAAATGGATGAGGCACAAAAGAGGGATATTCTGTCAGATAAACCAATTCTTTGTTCATTTTTTCTCTCTTTGTCACTCTAAATCTGTTCTTTCAATTGTCTTTCTTCTTATTTCCTTTCTGCATGTGCTCTGAGCAAAGTTGTTAAGAGTAACTTAAATACATGAGTAAAAGCAGTTACTTCAGTCAAAAAAAAAACTTGTTAATGGGTAATCTAGGCGTTTCAGTGTCTACAACACACAATTGTTTAGGGACTGTTGTGGCCAACACTTAGCATGTATCTCTCCATCATGAATGGATTTAATTTTTTCCACCAAAATCTGCTCAGGAGTATCATAACACATTCTCTATTTATTAGTCAGTGTGTTCATGACCGTGCAACCTACTGTAAGGGAGCTTTTATAGGTGTTTAACTCTTTGAACATCTGTTTGCTGTCACCATCACTCTGAACAGTTCTGACTCGTTAGGTTTCTCTAGAATAAGGCACTTTTTACTTTAACCCACTCAGAGTTAATTTACATTTTTCATCTTAACCACTTAATTATGTAGAAATTTTAAAATGTCTGTGGAATCCCCCTTCCAGAATTGAGTAACTTAGAGAGCTTCTTAGTACAACCTTAAACTTTCTGCTTAGGAGCTCAAATCTGCTCTATATGGTCCTTTTGGTTTAAAAGAAAATATAAATCTCAAAACTTAGAAATGTGAGATGGGATCTCAAAGCAATACATTTGCCGTAACTGAATTATCAGATTGAAACTAAGCCTGAAAATGAAATTAGTAACTGCTCATGAGTAAATGTCAACATATAAGGTTCAAATGAGAGTTTAATTTAGAAATACTGGATAAATCCTATTTATCAACCCCTTAGATTTTTACTGCCTGCAGCTGAGTGCTACAGAGTAAATTTAACTACTGACTTCTGATTAAGGTGTATGTAGACGTATGTAGACATATGAACTACATACGCTAGTTCGCTAGTCCATATATGTGAGTGGCGATGTGTGGGAACAGGTGTGTAAGACTGTTAACGGTCAATTCAGCCAAGCATGGCTGTGCAGAGACATCCTGTAACACAAGAGCCCCTCACCTCAATCAGAAAATGATGATGATTACGGAGTACAGTCTTCAGAGGAGAGCTTCATCCATCTGTCCACATGGAAACTACCAGCATTACCAACGGGCACAACAACATTTTAAAGCAACTTTTAAACAGTTTTAAACAGTTGAAGTCGAGCTGTATAAGCAAGCACAGTGAGAGCATTAAATGTTCAACATTCCATCACAGAAATGCGTGCCTAATAATTATAGCCATGAAATATGGTGCAGGGATCCCCTTCCTCCAAAATGTTGTGGTCAGTATTGGGTACACAGGGTCACCCACTGAGAACCTGCACTAACAAAAACTGTAGAGGAATAAAAAAGAATGACTGACAGTTCTGTGAATATTACTGCAAGCACCAGAAGAGTGTAGTCACTTATATTTACACACACAGCCCTCCCCCCTCCCAACCCTCAGCTGAAGGGGGCCTCTCTTTGTTGCGCTCAGGAAGAGAAAAGGAGAGAGACTGAGTGAGAGGAAGAGGCTGAAGCAGGAGCTACTTGAAGCACCATTGATCACAGTTGTCTCACTCGGTACTCTGCCTCATCCAACACTGAGCAGTGCAGCGGTGACAGATCTTAGTTTTCTTTTTTGTTGTTGGATATATTTCTTTACCATTGGAAGGGCATGTTCTGCTCTGGCTGAAGTTGATGAATGAAAAGTAGGTCAGAAGAGAAATCTTGTTCAACCAGAGAGAGAGAGAGAGAGAGAGAGCATGCTTTCTCTTCTTGGGCCTCAGTGCATTTCCTTCCTCCAAGACACAGCATGACCTCCCACCACTGCTGCCCTGCCAGGCGAGGGGCCCAGGGGTGTGTGTGTGTGTGAGAGTGTGAGTGTGTAGGAGTGAGTGTGCACAACCACAAAACTCTAGCTCACTCGCTGCACTAGATGTTAGCAGCACTTTTACCAACTTATTGTTTGAGGTAGAGAGTACACCCAACATACACCTCAGTGGTCTAGAGCGTTAATTTTTTTCTTTTATACATATAGAAGTAATTATTCTTGTTGTTCTTATAAATGGTTTCTGTTTTATGATCTTTCCTGTTTTCTCTTTGCTTTATTATTTTCCCAACAGTGCTAAAAAAAAAAAATAAATTTACTTAATTTATATATGTGTGACAGTGACTTCCAGTACAGGGAAAGATTGTAGCCTCACTTCAGCGGAAGGATGAGCGTAATGGAGAAAGAGAGAGAGCAGCTGTGAAAGAAAACAAGTAACATGCTGCCTTTTTGGGTAGTAGGTGGAGCTACAAGGCTGGACTGCCCAATCTCTGCATGCTTGCTAGGCCTCTGATTGGCTGGAATTGCCATGGGAGAACAAAGTGTGAACAGCTCGTCCTGGTCGGCCAGAGTAGGGCTCTGATGGGCCGCCCTGGAGGCTTTGTCTGCTGTTTGACTAATAAGGTCTGGAGCTGGAGCCTGGTATCTGCACAGCCAGAAAACAGAATACAGTTTCTGAATAAGTTGGGGAAAAAATTGAAAAATTAAACCATTATTTTCAAAGAAGCAGCATTGGCACTTTAACGAACCAAGTAAAATGAACAGTACTGCTTTAGAAGAAACCAGTTAGTAAAATGACATTAGGCCCTTATTCAGTCATTTAATGCAGCAGTTATTGATTGTTATTTTTATAATCTCTTATGTCGCTACATCTGTCATTAAGAAGGAAATGGATTGTACAGTACCTGATACGATATATATTTAGACTGTAATTTGACTTAATGTATCATTCTTAACTATCAGTATTGCAACCCTTAACACACAAACTCTGTACAATTCTGCCTTCAAACTCTACCTTCTGGTTGGCTTATTGTTTATGTACTGTTGTTTTGTTGATTTTGCATATTATCAGCTTCTTGCAAAAACAATGCTCTCAGCTTATGACACATTTCAAATGATTATGGTAGGTTCATAATCTCACCGTGTACTATTTAAATGGTTAAAAATGACTATCGCTGTGGAGAGATTGGAGCTAAGAAATATGAAGATTGTGACATGATGAGCATGAGGGCTGTTATGTTGCTGTAGATGGAGTAATGAATTGTTTGCTTCTAATTTGTGAAGCAGAATGCCACAGTGTATTGCTGAAAACTATGTGTTGTGTTCTGTAATGAGCATAAATTATAATTTTATTCTATGATGAATAGGCTAATAGAAATTGTCACATTAACTTGCTTAAGCATTAAAAACATAATTTCACTATTCTGTAAAGTTACTTTTTTGCCATTTTAATTGTTATTCTGTTCATTTCTCAGCTCACAAAAAAAATCCCATTGATAATATGAAGATATGCAACTTTGGATATTGGGAGCTATAGGGCTAGAACAAAACTTAATGAAACATCTGTTGTTTAAGTAGTCAATTACTAGAAGACTTTTTTTTCCCTCTCATCTTCTTTCTTGCCTTTTTTGTCAAAAATGTCTTGCCAAATCCCACGTTTCAGTTTGATCTGCAAGCTAGTCTCATTACAACATTTTTGGGTGGAAATGATTTTTTTTTTTTTTTTTTGCACCATTGGCATAATTTTTGTTCACTCTCATGCCATCTGCCTGTACTAAAAGTCTTTAAAGAGCCACAGATACTGTTAATTCAGTTTTTCTGGCTTCAACAAAACACCAAAAGTCATCCCTTGTGTGGGATCCGTGCCTGCAAATCAAAAGCAGAGCTTGCAGCGGATAGAAATTTGTGTTGAAAATGCAACAAGTACTGGCTTTAATTGCCTTGTTCATGATGATGGCATATTGTTAAAAGGAAAAATGTGACTGGTTTTACTGTTAATAAATGAGCTGGATTGAGTCCTATGCCTCCTTTGCTCTTTTTTCACTGTTCTTAAGTGCTCTCATCCCTCCTTTGCTGCAGAGCTATTCTGCTTTCTGACCTCACACTTTTTTTTTTTTCTTTTTTTTTTCAAGTTCACTCAGCATTTTTTTCATTGTTGGTGTTTGTATACTTGCTTCCCAAAAAGAAAAAAAAGAATTCTGCATAACGGCACTGTGACCTCTTCAGAGAGTGATGCTTCTCAGCACTGGGCTGTTTTTCCCCCTCCCTCTTTTTTCTTTTTCTTTCTTTTTTTTTTTCCCCCTCTTCTTTCTCTTTCTTTCTGTTTACTGTCACTGCTTCCTTTCATAGTGAGAGTGTGTATGAGTCACCTGCTTGCCCGCTCTTGCGGCTGAACCTGGACCACCACACACTCTTGTATTCTATTAAAAATGGTGGCTTTCTTTCCTAAAGCCCTCTTGGATCTTCAGGGCAAACAATCTGGCATTTCCTGTGGAAGATCTCTCAGCTCTTCCTGTTCTGTCACACCCAGAGACTTTTAAAACATTCCCACTCAAATGACAACTATAGCCATGTGTTTTGTTTGTTTTTTTTGTTTGTTTTAGTGAAATATCAACTTCAATATCAGCAGAGATTTTTGGTACGCAGAATTTGCTCTTTTTGTTTTTCCTGTAATGTGTGATTATTCATATACTTTTATCAATAAAAATCTACGATGAGAGGAAAGTATTTTTGCATGTTGTGTGATGCAGTGTAAGAAACTACATGAGGGCTCAGTATGGTTGGAGATGAGGGAGTAATTAATTTGGCATTTAATTAGCAGCATGCTAAACTTATTAACTAGAATAGCCTCATGCAAAACTGAAGAAACAAACTGCAGTCCCCAAACATGACTTTAATTATAGAAAACAGAAAATTTGTGGTATGTTTTAAACAAAACTTTCACTTAAGAAACCCAAGCCTGCATTGTTGGAGGCCTCAAAACACCATTTCTCACACAAGTAAGAAGCTGAACGTGTTGGACGTGCGCTTGAGAAATCGTCTGATCGCTCCTTTGAAGTTTCCAATCGGTTCATATTGTTCGGTGTGCGCGTCATTGGGGAGTTACGTAGAGGAGTCCCCATATCTCATTCACGTCCGGGGAAATGGGGTTTCCCTCTGTATGCCCCATCATCTCTCTGACATTTGACAGGAAGCCAAAGTTACTGATCTTTGAACAGTTTCAATTTGACTGTTTGGGGTGCAGAAATCAAATACCAGTAGCTCAAAATGGGTATGTGGAGATAAAGGAAAACAAGATCCAGTTTCCTCTCCATGATTTACAGAAGGCTTGGCTAACAGGAACCTGAACAGACCACTTTAGAGAATGTCTAAAAAAAAAAAAACAACAAAACAACATGCAACATCAATAGAAAGATGGAAATAGTGATTTTATTTATTTATTATTAACCATACTACTCCAGAGTGTAGGACTGTATGGGAATGTATACACATTATATCATCAGCATGCGTGAAAGAGTGAGGAGGGGGTGTTGCAGTGGAAATCACAAGTGCGTTGTTTCCAAGCCTTGTTTACATTTACGTATTTTTCCTTGTGCGCTTACCCCTCTACCACTATAAAGACTGTTTCGTTCAGTGCTCTGCTCTGCACTGCATCCGTTGGCGCTGACGATTAGGGCAAAGAGAAGTGTGTGTGTGTGTGTGTGTGTGTGTGTGTGTGTGTGTGTGTGTGTGTGTGAGAGAGTTACCAAACATCTAATGGAACTTTTTGTAGCCTTGGCTGACAGTTGTGGTGGAGCTGTTTGTTGAACGCAGAGTTGAGCATACAGTTGCACGTTTTGGGTGGAAGTGAGTGGGAGTCAACACGATGAAAGACTTGTGTTCGCAACAGAATCACGGAATATAATCAGCAACGGCTTCCTGCTGCTTCACAGGCTTCTTACAGTCTGCCACCGAGGGAATATCCTCAAGGCCCTCCAGTTTACACGGAACAAGTTTCCAGCAACACTGGAAGTGATTTCATAACATCTGAAAGGAGACATCAGAATTGATATAGCAAATTGAGCTTTCGCCCAAGAATCAAATGACAGTATGATTAGTTTAACTCCTAAAACTTCAAAAGACTGTGTAAACCTATAATTGAATTCCTCAGCCCTTATAACGATGTGACATGCATAATAGTTTTATAATAAGCAATCAATTAATAGTCAATAGAAAAGGGTTCTTTTGGAGTGCTACCAAAGTTTAGAACATTTAAGTGTAAATGGTCATTATAAATTTAAGGATCTGCACTATAATTTAGAAATTACATAGTGTAATAAATTAGTAGGTCAATAGAACATTAAGGTATAAATATAAATATTTTAAAGGGTCAAGCAAGTATGGTTTTGACTTTTTAGACTTTGAAAGCACCTGTATGATTTATTTATTAATTTTTTTTTTCCTTGCTTCAGAATGACCATGTGACATTTTCCCACCTCAAGGTCAAGCAGGGATGATGTTATCTTCCTCCATCCTGTCCAGTGGCTCTGCAGGATGTTGATTGTCTGCCCTCCCACCACAGCCCCCCACCTTGTTCCACGTTCAGTTTTCCACCCAATCAGTGTGCAGAGGTTTAGCTAGCAGTGATGCTTTATCTGCCAAGCTAACCAAAACCACTCCCACCCCCCACCCCCCACAAGCACTTATTCTTTTGCTCCTCATTCTTGCAGGATGGGAGTGATTGAGTTGGGCTCGGTCACGTGTGGGTGACCGGCTTGGACAATAAAAACACTGTAGAGCTTTTTCCCAGAAGAACCGGCTAAAGTTCCTTCTGCTGGATCGGAGAGATTTGGGTGGGAAGGGGGAGGAAAGGATCCATATCCCGTTTCTCCCGCAGCTCCATCTGGCTCAATAGCCCAGTGTCTGTGGTGAGAAAGGCTGGCCGTCTTGCTCTGCTGCATCACAGAGACCAAGTTGGAGTGACATGCCTCTCAGTCAAAAAGGCTCCATGGCTTGTTAGCTATTAGGAGTTTTGTAGTGTGCATATTATTTTGAATTTTTCTTAATATAGGGGGCTATCAGAAGAAATAATTGCCATAATAAACTGGAACACTTTTTGGGAGAAACTCAAACAAGGTTAACTGCTGCTCTACACAGCATTTACCTGTACATCGTCCTGCTTGACACGCTCTTTTCTTTAGAGAGTATTCATTGATCTTTGCTTTTCTGTTGCACTTTCAAGGCCTGAAGACCCAGCCTGGTATTTAACAGGCCTGCATGTGCCGGTCACATGGTTTGCCTCTAAACATGGCTATCAAGAGAGTATTTATAGTCCATGGTGGCTGGCTGGCTGGCTGGCTACTCCTCTGATTCATGACATCCAAAAATATTCTGTCTTTCCCCTGCTGACAGCTTTTTCTTATTCCCCACCAACTGTTAAAAAAAATTATTCTGTGAAATACTACATTTATTAGAGTTAAATGTTTGGGTTTGCATGAAGTACACACTTTGAACACATGAAAGCAAGATTAGAGAAGTAGAGCAGTTAGTCAATTAATTGAACAATAGTCTGTAGATGAAAAGATTGCAAATTAAACAGTGGTTACAGTCCTAAAGTCTGTGGTACTGTGGTGTTACAGAACTGCAGGAATATAGAACTGCGTATTTAATATATAAAGATAAAGAAAATAAGACATCAAAATAAGGACATTTTTCCTCTTGTTCTTCATTCTTTTTGTTCTCCATTATTGCTGTCACTTTACCACCTTGTTTAAAGTTTCTATCTGTTCCCAGGAATACCCAGAAGTGATGGGGTGTTGGTGTGGCCTGAAAACGGCTTGTGACCCCATGAGCACTGTGTTTATTCTGTCTGCACAGCTGAAATGATTTGGTTTTACACCATGAGTATACAAGTATAGTCCCATGTACCACAGAGACATTACTCATTCAGTTCTCTCTATAGGGTTGCCTTCTTTGTTAATTTGTTCTGCAGTAGCAATGCTGGATATTTAAGTTGGAAGTCAAAGAGCAGAGGGGTGGCTTTTAATAAGTAAATGCTTTTACCTCCAACAGAATGCCAAACATTCAGGACACACCTTAATGAGTGAGTGTATGTGCGCCTGCGCGCACCAGAAAGGTGTACACCATATTTTACATCATAACACTGACCTCTTAAACTTTGAGAATCTGTCTTTGGCGTCATACCTAGCTTTCTAGCTCACTTGGCATAGCTACAGAAATGGCATTAGCTTTCATAATAATTCCCTTTATTCATGAATGGTGAATTTTAACACTTTTTTTAAATTAATCTGGGATGTGTGAATGTGTGTATTGTAGTGTGTGTGCACGGTTCATTTTTAGCTGATATTTTGCTGATTATTATTATTTACTTCTTCTATTGCTGCCAATACAACACTACACTATATTTCGGGTAGTGCCTTTATAAATGCATATGAGAAATGTCTTATCTATAATAACAAATCTGTGTGGGGAAACAAAGAACCTGGCATTATAAACGGATCCTGGATTAGCGTCTCTGAGCCTGACTTTTTCAGATAAGGCTGATAAATGGTGGGGACTAAAGCCACACTTAGTAGTTTTATAGTTTAACTTTGACCTGCCCCTGAACAAGAGTGTCCCAGTGAATGAAAGAGAAGAGGAAGGGAATATGAGGAGTGTTTGCAGGAGAGCGGAAAGGGGTTTGCAGTAATTTGAGGGGGTGGGAGTGATTAGTAGAGGTTAAAACTGGGTTAGAGCCTGAACTCCACCCTCTCTGTGCTTTGAACCAGGGGCTAGACAAAAGCCCAGGCTTTTCCCCTCTCTCTATCTTGGTCTTCTCCTCTCTTTTGTCCTGGGGGAAAAGGTACTGTGGCTGCCTTGAATGTCCAGTTATAAACTTCTTAATGACTTTGCTAATTTATTATACCTTGCACAGTATTACATTTTAGCTTAATATTTGTCTTAGTGTTGTCCTTTTTTTTCGTTTATAAGGAGCAGCTCTGAAGAGTTTTATGATGTTATCTGCTATCCAACATTTGTTCTTTTTATTTTTATTTGACAGCCAAAAAATTCTGTTAGTATTTCAGTGTGCATTACATCTTGAATGGCAGACTTGTCTTGGCCTGCTGGCTACAGATAGTCTTGATTAAAAGAACATGCAGAAGATGGTATCCTTGCTTCATCTTGCCACTAAACAAACACAGGTAAACAAGTGATAGCAAAGTGGTCTCAAGGAGAAACCTTTTATCTGTCTGATGCTTGTCACTCTCCTATTACATTTGTTTCTCTATAAGAAGAGAAAGAAATTGAACTTCCTGCTCTTAGACATGTAAATTAGTCATTGTTAGTTGCTCCACCTTCTTTTGAGTCTCAGTGCCCCCATACACCTGAGATGCAAAGTTAAAATGTGGAAGAATGCTGTTCAGTAATAGTGTAACAGGTTCAACTCAGTTTTTTCAATCTGAGGTCAGTTTCAAACTCCAATTAATGTTTTAAATCCTTGATCTGTACTGAACTGTATTATATTTTACACCAGTTGGTTTAACATGGACAAAGGAAAGTTCTCTGAAAAGAAGTTTTTATAAACAGAAAGAGCAATGTCCATTAGTATGAATGCTGATATGGGCGGTTTATGCTTCAAACATAATTTCCTCTCATCGGACTCACCCAGCTGCAAAGTCTTGACAATTGAAAGTGGTTTCCATGAATGACAGTCGTTTTACAGTTTCATATATTGTTTTGCGTATTCATTTTTTCGATTTCGCTGCTTCCTTATAGAGGCTCTCACCCAAATAATTCTTCCCCTTTCTTTAAATATGAAAACCTTCTTAGAGGCAGTTTTTTTCAGTCTGTTCAAGTGAAAAGTGACATTCGGAGGTCATTTATCGCTCTTCACGTAGGATGTTTTCATTGCCATGCTCGGATGCTGAGTGGACCGTGGTGACGAATGAGATTGGTGAAATGACTCATTATTTATGTAGAAATGAGACAACTGATGTGGTTAGGAGTTTAAGTCTGAGTCTTCATTTACTTTTAGCGTCTCCTCGAGTTGGAGCAATGATGACAGAGGACAAGGCCAGTTTACGAGGGGAAGTCTCCTCTAATCGTCTAGGAGGAGTGATTGTCCGAGTGTGTGTGATGGTTTATGGTGAGGGGTTTAACTCACTAATTGGACACAAAAGGTTGGAAAGACTTCAATGGCGTGTGTGTGTGTGTGTGTGTGTGTGTGTGATGGTCACATACCCTGTTTAATGATGGAGCCAGTGATGGCGGTCCAGTCCTAACCACCTGGAGTGAGCTTTCCTTTTAATCATAGGCATTTAAGAAACCATTCTACTTGGTTTAACTCTGTACTCTCCTGGGCTGAGTCTTGGCCTTCAAAAACTATGCAGCCTCAGGCATAGCTGGTGTGAGTAGCCAGCCCCTTTATTTAATTATATTTTTATTTTATCTTTTTTTTTTTTTTTTTTTAATCCCACCTTGTGCTCCTGTATCCCTGCAGGTGAAAAGTGTTACTGGAAAGGTCTATTTGAGTCATGTTAACAGCATTAGGAATAATTAGGCCGATGATTGATGTTGCCACATGCTTGCTGTTAAGCTACCAAAACACTAAACCTGTTTTCATAGTAATGTGAGTGGCAGCCGTATGAAGTGGGTTTAGGTGTGTGGATTTGAAGTGCAGCCGTAAATCAACTGGAATTCAAGCAATGCTGCCTTCAGTCAGGAAAGAGGCTTTTCTCCACTCCTATCTGTCTTCTTCTTTTCTCTGCATTCCTTTCTTTTTCATACTCTCGCATGCTCACACTCCATGGTATCTCAGTCTTTTGCTGACTGAATGCTCCTGCTAACTCTGCCTCATACTTTTTTTTTTTTCCCCTCTCTCTCTTCATTTTTCTCCTTTTTCATTATACCTTCTCATTCTCTTGCTCTCTCTGTTTTTCCTCTCTCTCTCTCGCCATGGTGAGCGGCTACACATATGTACCTTGGCACTCACAGACTCTGTGAAACCTCAGCCCTTGAGTCCCCTGTCTGAGAGCACAGGAGATTGTTCAATGTGCATAAGCTAAAGCACAGATAAGAGCAGTGTGTGCATATGTTAGTGTTTCTAATGCACTGGGTCAAGTGTAAGCTCTCTCATAGGACCCCTCCATTAGCCACTCAGCAGAGGGTAACAGAAGAATCTTTTAGAGAGTGAGTGGCCTTCTCTGAGCTGACTTTGACACTGCTGTTTGGAGCATCCAGATAAGCAGAAATGTGACATTAGGCTTCAGGACAGTAGCTTGCTGCAATGTTCAAAATTCATAAAGGTGCCTTTGGGCAAGACAGTGAAAGGTTTATTATTTAGTTATTAGTCATCAAAGATGAGATTGCGGCACCTTATTCTGTTAGGTGAAATCGTTTTCACATTTGAGATAGCGGAAAAACAAAACATAGGAAACTGTAAATAGTACTGTAAATGTGTGGGGAAAGATCTAACAGTCTGTAAGGAGCAGAAGGTAGCATTTCTACGTGTCATTTTTTTGTGGTGTGGGCTTAGTGATACGAAACTAGCCAGAAATGTGAAGTGGGATAAAGTTAATTTACATGTCTTAAACTGCAGGTCTTAAATGCCTTTAAAGCATATTCCTTAATTACTATGAATTATTTAATAACTATGGATATTCAGGATCTGCTGTAAAACTAAATGTCTGCAGAAAACCGAGTCAGAAAGAAGAGTCTCCTGTGTAATATGTGGGAGAGCTCCTCTTATTCAGCCCTAGGGAGATGCTGATCATTTAAAAAAAAAAACCATGAGCCACGTTTTCTTTTTGTCTGGATATAAAGAACCCAGCAAAGGCTGTCTATTCATCCACTCTCTCACACTGGACTCACTCGCAATTCTGGGCATGTACCGTGTGTGTGTCTTCGATGATCCTGTTACGCAGAGCTGCAAAGGAATGAATTTAATCAATTCAGACGTTCCAAACAGCAGCACCAGTCCTAATGAGGATGTATTTCTTTCATGCTGATACAGATGTGACGGCACATTTTCATTAGAGCGAACAGCTTCTTGGTTCTCCATGCTCCGTTAGTGGATCTTGATATTAGAAATGCAATGATCTCACTTTTTTCCCCTCTTCTGGTATGAATACCTGCTGAGAGAACAGGCCGGCAGTGAAGTCAGAAGCTCGAGACTCGAGAATGTAAATGTTATTCATTATATACCTGCAGTTAATTATGTGGTTACTTAAGTGCACTTAAATAGCAAAACGACAGACTTTTAAGAGTTAACGAGTAGTTCGTTGACATGCGCACGCACACTCGTGCACACCTGCAGTGCTGTGGTGTTTTTATAAGGCCTGTCATCAGTTAGGAAACACTGTGGCTGCTGCAGGGACAGGATGTTTTGGTGACCCCACAGGAAATGGAAGCACTCATATAATTAAAGGGAACCTAGTGATTACGTTGTTGTTGTGGGTTGTGTGTGTGTGTGTGTGTGTGTGTGTGTGTGTGTGTGTGTGTGTGTGTGTGTGTGTGTGTGTGTGTGTGTGTGTGTGCGCGCGTGGATGTGTACATGCACAGAGCCTTCCTTACTCGCTTCAGCACACACACACACACACTGACAGCTAGCTGTTTTGTGGTGTCAGACTGTACCAATCTTACAGATCTTGTAGAACACTACTGTACTGATCTTACAGAAGAAAAGGCAAATGCAAACCACATATTGTCTTTTTTAGATAGATTGTAATCCTCTTGAAGAGAAACTTTTCAGATGATTTAATGTTAAAGTCTAATTATGAAACAGCATTTAAAATTGAAAAAATCTTTTTCTTGCTCGTTTTGATGAAATATTTCTCACAAAACCACCTCTAACATTTCCATAACAATCCTAGTGTTCATATAATATGGTAGGTCAGGATATGGTGCAGCATTATCTGCCACTTGTTACTGATTTGGTTTTATTCAGTAAAACGTAACGCTTCAGCTAAATCTGTTATGTAATGTTATGTGACACAAGTACACAGAAAAGCTTTTAATGATTGTTAGTGTTGCTATAGAGGTAAAAGAGTAAAAATGGTCATTATTGGATTTTATAATATGATAATTGTTGTTAAAATACTATGCTTGACATCAGTTTACAGATTGTGGAAAAAGGTGTGAAAAAAATCCTTACAGATTTCTGCTATAATCTTGCTGTGTGTAAGGATTTCTTGGAAACTTGCAATGGATTTGTCGCTACAAACATTTCAAATCCGTTATCATTCAGGTCTGTTTTTACAAACTGAGTCAGGCATCACTGGTTTACTTCTAGACCTAATAATGTCTCCCCCGTTTCCAGTTGTGCAAATAAATAAAAATGAACACTGTTCTATTTATGACTTTTTTTTCTTTTTTTTAATGCCTTACTGCTGGTGTTACAAATTATATATTTGCTCTGTCCCCCACACTTGGTCTGGAATATAATAAATCTGTTCTTCTGTTTTTAGCCCAGAAGCGTTTCATGTAATGGGAGCTTATTGGTTATAGTTACGGCATAAATATATACTGATTATACACTTGTATGTGGCTAATTGGCCAGCAGAAAGCTGTGCGGTGAGGAATGGAGCTGGACTGGAGATGGAGGAAGTGGGCGAGATGTCAGAGCGCGGTGCTGTTGGCCTCTGCGCTGAGAAATGGAGATGACAATGATGTGTGTTCTGAAGCACAATATTGAAACATAGTGATCCCTTGCATGAAACTGTTACACCATACATTCAATTTGATGCTCACTGGACGTATCAGCTGCTAAACCCTGCATCTATTTATTTGCATTTGTTAAGCTCTCACTCTTTTGATTTCCCTTCACTCTCTCATGAAGCGTTAAGAGATAAATTCACCATCTGAGAAATTGCAGATGATTTTGGGTTCAAACCCCTTACCAGTAGGTTGCCCTGAGGTACCCTTGAGCAAGGTACCGTCCCCGTCACTGCTCCCCAGGCACTTTCATAGCTGCCCCTGCTGCACGGTGTTTGCATGGGTTAAATACAGAGGTCCAATTTCATTGTTGTTCACTGTGTGCTGTGCTGTGACCTCGCAATGACAAGAATAGTCACTTTTACCTTTCACCTTAATGCCAAAAGTATGCATCCTATACTCATTCATTGTTGAAGTAATGTTATGGTATATTCGACTCCCATTTGCATTAAAAGCTCTCCCTGAAATTCAGCCCAAATTGGACCTTAAGATGGTTATTTCCTGTCTTGCTCCAGCTTTAATAGGTGTTTGTGGCTGGTGCTGAATTGAGCTGATTGCACCGAAAAACACTTGACAGAACGTGTCTCTGCACCTTAAGCAGCAAACATTAGCGGTGGCTTTTCTTCTGTTTACTCAGGGATCAGTGGGGACCTGTGGAATAATCAATGGTGGATTATCTGACGGCACATCCTGGGCTTCAGGGAGGTCGTCTAATCCGGCCCTACTATTATTGCCATTGATTAGACATTGCGAAGGTGTTTGAACTTAGTGGATCGTGGGTTGCTTTGGTGGCTGGAAGCGGCGTAGATAAGTGTCTTTGATTAGCACAGAGTGGCCCTGTGATGTGCTCTGGTCCAGTCAGACCCAAGTAAGTGTGCTGTAGTTAAAATATAACCTTGCTATACAAGAAGACCTTTTTTCTCAATGCTTGCTTTTCAACATTTTCTCTGAGCAAAAAACAAGTTGCAATAAAAAGAATGCAGCTAAAATGCAAAACCACAAGCACAGCTGTAAGAAGCACACAAACTTTTAAATGTGATTTATTTCCATAAATATTTAATAAGCAACAGACACTGAATAAATATGTGGAGATCATGTTTCCCATCTTGTACGACTGAAATATGAACCTCAGGAAATAGAGATTCTATTAGACGATTGTTTTTTTTTTTTCCTCCCCTGTATCACTCTGCTGTAATGACATATGTATATGTTGCTGCTCACCCCTCATTCGTTCACTTCTTTCTGTTCCATCCTGAAGCAACTTTCAGCTCAAATGGTTCTCTACCCTGTGCATTGCGGCCTTGCTTCCTTGCTTTCATCTGCCTTCTTTCCTTCATCTCTTCATTCTCATATGCACCCCTCTCTCTCTCTCTCTCTCTCTCTCTCTCTCTCCCTCTCTCTCTTTATTCTGCAGCAGTATTAAATTTGTAGTTTCTCAATTCAGCCTGATTTGGCTGTACATCATATAATACATTTCCTCACAGTGTGGGAGAATGCATTCATTTTATTTTGAAATCATTGTTGTTTTTTTCTTTTGGTCAGTTTATCAGATCTGATAGATGAGATGACAGACTGTTAATGAGATTGTGAGTGTACAGACATACAGGTGTGACTCAGGGTATGTAGAACATTTTGAGAAAGAGTGTGATTTAGTTGGAGTGTTGGAGGAGAAAACGAGTTGAAGGAGAATGACTTCTCTCTCTCCCTCTCTCCTGGCCTGGCTGAATGGATGGCTGTTTTTCTTCCCACCCCCAACACACACACACAGCCTCCTGTGCACCATCAGCAGAACGTCTCTGTGTGTGAGGCTCCTGCATTTTCCAGCCACAGAGTACCATATTGGCTCTACTAATTGTGGACAGGAAATCAGAGTGTAGCATGTGTCCCACACTAAATGACTAGAACACGGTGCATTGTGAGGGTTTTTTTTTTTTCTTTTTTTTTCTTGCCTTTTCTTTGAGCCTGCACAATAAATCGTTGGTCAGTTGTTATGCTGATACTGACATTTGCAGATCTGATACTGCATGACAGGAAAATGACAGCGAGTCTCGTAAACAATCACAGGGTTTTTGTGCTGCCATCACCCTGACCAGTCATAGATCGAAAAGTTTCTTTAGGTGTTTGGATGAAGGTTTTGTGCGGTCAGTTGTAAGCAGAATTAGTTTTGTGTTGGGCTTAGTTAAGGGAACATATGGACTGATCACAGTATTTTGAGGGCTTCTACAGATGATATTTAGGATGTGAACTGGTTGTCTGCTTTTAATTGTGCCCACAAAAAATGCTTTTCCTCTGTTTTCAGTAAAGTGTGTGTGTTTGTGCGTGTGTGTGTGCGTGCGTGCACTGCTATCAACCCCTCACCACTCTTTATTGATCTCCCTCTTGGTCTAATGATCTGCTTTTAAAGTTAGTAATGGCCTGATTTACCAGAACTGTTCAAATTACTTTTGTAAATGCAGCACAGAGAAAATAAGGGCAATGCTAAACATATGTCTTGTGGTCAGGCTCTTACGTGGCGTTAATGTCTTTTGGTTCCAGCATTTATTTTTTTCCTCTCGCAAATAAACAAAAAGTTCTTTTCACTGAGAGCTGCCTTCCTCACTGTAAATCTCTGTGTAATGGAACTTGACAATTTACCAGCATGGAGCTGCTTTGCTATTCATAGGGAAATTGAACATAGCACTCAAATCGATTCTGCATTTTCAGACATCTTCACCACGTCTCCCCACCCCCAGGGTCTATTAATACCCAGTGATTGCAAACGGCACGCAACAGTTTTTTTCTGCATAGGTTTGCAGCAGAAAATAAATAAAAAATAGAAACTCTATAGAAGCACTTGAAGTGAATTAAAAAAAAAAAAAACATTTACTGCAAGGTTGGCTGTACAGAAAAACAGGTTAAATTAAGTGGCATGTTTTATGAAACGCCATAAATCACGTAATGTGCACAAGAGTCATCACAAATGGGCATAAAAATGCCAGAATTGGTTTAAATGCCTTGTAGGGCTGAGTTAAAGAGCTCCGTCTAATGGGCCTCAGACCTGGTCAGGAAAAGGCTGTAAATGTCTTTGGCACATACGCTCATTATTAGCACCTAGACGGAGGGAGTTGTTGCCTTAAAGTTTAAATGGCTGCGTTTCGCAGCTGTGTGTGTGTGAATGTGTGTGTGTGTGTGTGTGTGTGTACCTGTGTGTTTGTGCTTCTGGCTGGCTATGTAATGGGCCCATTAGCTGCTCAGCAGCCCAGAGAGAGAGAGAGAAAAACGAGAACAGGAGAGACAGAAAATGAGAGCTGGAGAGAGCGAGAACAGACAGTGTGTAGAGCAAGCTGAAGGCTAAAGGCACTAAATGAAGGAGAGGGATCTCACAGTGATGGAAGAGTAATGAAACACTAACAAGGAGCAGTTGAAGATGGTGTATGTGTGTGGGTGGGTGTTGGGGGGTATGGAGGGAGCAGCAGGAAATGAAAGACAAAGGCTGTATGTTTACATACACCAGTACACCATTTAGTACACTGTTTTTAATCCTCCCAGAAGTTAATAACATGGATAATGTTGTCACAGTGGCATCTGTCAAGGTGTGGAATATTGTAGGTAGCAGGTGAACAGCCAGTTCAATGAGTGTTAAGGAAAGTGGGCGGAGGCTGTGTGATAGTCTGCCGAACCTTTGCCTCCTCATTCATGTGTTTGTCACTTTAACACCCCCTGTCCAAGCAGCAGGTTCTGCACTGCAGGTTTTGCAACATTATTACCTTGGGGTAGTGTGCTCTTACAGCAGCATAATGTGAAATTACTGCAGAAATAGTTAAAGAATGGCTTCAGAAACATAAATAGGTGTGTGTGTGTGTGTGTGTGTGAGAGATATTCCATGGTTTATGGTGTCCAGAACTGCTGTAAAATAACTGGTTTATAAATGAAATTCTGTTTTCAGGGATATTTCTGTGCGTGTATACACACACACACACACACACGGCGCTGTCTGCATGTGCTCCTCTTGTGCTGAGTTGAATTTGCTGCTCTATTTATTTCAGAAGTGGACTCAGGCTTGGAGGAGGAGGAGGAAATCTGCAGGAGATGCATAATCTGGAGCCTCTCTCTCTCTATCACACCAGCAGTAGCAGTGGGGGTCTGATTTTCCCCAACACACTGCTTCTCTCCTCCCTGTGTGATGCCTCCTGACAGGTGGTGTGCTGGTGTTCGACATGAGCCTCAGTAACACTGCAGACTGATCCTGCTTTGTAGCTGCAAACACATTTAAAGGAAGGAAAGAAAACTGCTGAATGAAAATAAGGAAGTACTGATTAGTATGCAGTTCTGCTGATTGGTGGCTGCTAGATTACATTTAGTATTATTTAGTGCGTTCACAGCACCTATGCAAAGAGACAGTTTGGTGGAAAAGCTAATGTGACAGAGTATTATGTAAATGCAGACATGCTTGTTGGTGACCTCTTATTTCCATTCTCTGTTAGCATCGGTCGAACTGCTGCTTTAATTGGAATGGCATGTAGCTGAAGTGTGTGTGTGTATGTGTGCGTGTGTGCATACTGATTACTAAGTGTGAATGTGCTCGTTCACCTTACTGTGATTAATAACAGCTGGTTATGTAATTAAAAAAAAAATTGTAATTCAGATCAGAAGATTTGTCAGCAATAAATAGCTGCATTAGGGGAAGAAAGTGTGTGTGTGTGCGTGTGCGTGTGCGTGCGCGCGCTCATTTACCTAGTTGGACTGTTACTGTTTGCTTTGGGTCAAGTTTAGCTGATTATTATTTAACTCAAATTGAGCAGAAGTGAAAGTGTGTCACAGGGTCAGATGGTCTCCTCAAAGAATCTGCTGTGTTTCTGCTGAAGAAAATGGGTGGAAAAGCTCTGGACAGCTGTAAACTCTACACTCATTCTGAGAATGCATTCTGCTTTAGTGAGTTTAGATGCGTCACAAAGCAATAGCAGTGAAATGTTTGACAAAAGTTGGATATTTCATAAATAAGTTCTTCAAAGCCATTCAAACTAATGTGGCTAATTCAAATGCCTATTTTCAATCTTGATCCCCTGGAAAATCTAGAATGATGAAATGACTATTTAGATTCTGGTGCATAAATTCCAGGCTTCTCCAAAGCTCTAGAGTGCACTGGAGAATATATGAGGTGATTTCATTTCAAGAACAAGCAGATGAGATAAGGAAGGGATTAGGTTTTGCTGAAATTTTTAGAGGCTGGATTTGAGTTTCTACAGTTTCCCCTCCACTCTTTGGTATGACCTTCTTCATTTAAGTACTTGCTCCTGTCCATGGTGCCTAAGGTACCTTGTTACAGTACCTTCTAACTTTTTTTTTTTTTTTGCAGAATAAAAGCAAAAATCTGTCCATTTAAAGTGCATAATTATGAAAAAAAAAAACTCCCAGTGCTGTTGCTTGTGAAGACTTGCAGCAAAAAAGTAAATTTTTTTTATTAAATTAAACGTTTGACAATTTATTGGGATGGCAATAAATAGTGTATGGTAACACATCCCTAGAGTGTCAGATGGCAAAACACCAAAAAATGGCACACCATATCTCCACACATCCAAATAGGTTCCCAACTGGTCAAATATTATGTGGGTGAGACATCCAAACATCTTGTGATTAACCGTTTGCCACCAGAGTATCCCTGCTTGCAGGATGCTGTTTCTGTCTGGGGAGCCCTAAGAGACAGGAGGAGAAAGCAACATAGGATGGGGTTCTGGACAGAACAAAGTGTGTGTGTGTGTGTGTGTACGAGCGTGTTCAGGTTGGTGCAGCTGTCCTACCAGAATCACTGTTCTACTTCCTGCTGGTCCAAAACTCTCTAGACTACTTTGAAGTTCTGGACAAATCACTGGGCCCTGTTTGCATTCTGACCTTGGTATGTACACACACACACACACACACACACACACACACACGCACAGTCACATACACACAACAGCATCTCTGGGTCACTGCATACAGACAGCTGTGCGTCTCCCTGTGTGTTCTGGAGGAGGCTAAACAGTATCGCTTTACAGCACTGATTACTTTAGGGACCACATGGTGGTTGCTGTTTTGTGAAGGTGGTCGGGAGCTGTGTGCCGGTGAATACTGGGACACTGGATCTCTCTCTTGGTTCAAGATTAAGGACCTGAGATGAACAGATCCTTTATTTGAAGTGAGAGTTTAGCAGAAAATGCCTAATTTGGTTCTTTTACTTTAATGGTTGGTGGTCAGCGTACTTGGTGCTTTAGTTAACACTACAAGGCTCATGTACCTAAGAAGGACATGATCTTTTTGCAAAATAATGAAAACTTGTTTCAAATCAGATGAAGGTGCAAAATGATAATAGGTTGAAAGAATTTTTTTTTTATATGCTTTTTAAGCAAGTATAAGTGCTTATAACATTGCAGAGTTTTTGCAGTTGAATTTCCACTTTTACCCTGATGCCTCAGCCCTTCTGGAGATGAGAAAAGGGATTTGACTTGTAAATTTTATTCAAAGCTTATGTGAGGGAGCCGCGAGTTCTGCTCTAAATGTATAATTTGAGTCCGTGGGGTTGGGGCAGGCAAGGGGACGGCAAACACCAGCAGCGCTGCACATTAAACAGACATTGATCGATCTTTCATATGATTGTTTATTTTGCAACGGCTGGCAGTGATGGATGGACGTTTTTGCACGTTTGAAGATGTAGGGAAGATGTGATGTGCTTTATTGCTTTTCCTCGCGGATGATGGAGGCTTCAGGAAGAGAAGGCTTCACTGGAGGGACCTGTCATCACTCCTCATCTCTGGCAGCTATCAGATAGTTCTTTAATTACTCGCCATGTTCAAGCCTGTTGTAATAACTCTCACACTCCATATGGATGTGGAACACACTTTTGAGCTGTAGCATGGAGACATTGTGCTGTGCAAAGATAAGGAGAGGTCACAGGTCATCTGGGACAAAATGACACAGAAAATAAAACATCTTTAACACCCTTGAGGAAAGAGTTGTTTTTTAAATCTAAGTTGACATGCGGAATTCCTCTTTCTTTACGAAGCCTGGTTTTTGCCTTTTCTCGTTTGGTCTCTTAGATCCATTTATTAAATTGGTGTGGGTTTATTGGCCCTTTAATTGGTTCTTGACTATTTTCTTTTCCTCTAAAAGCTACCATTTATGTTACTGTGCATTTTAATGCTAATGTATTTAAGCTCTGCTTTGATTGGCTTCTTTATAAATTGAGGATGAGTGGAGCTAATGTGTTGTAGGCTGAGTAGGTGAAAATGTGTGTGGCTTTCCTGATTTCATAACATTGAGTTTAAAATGGGCTGATTTTCCTGCTCAGTTTCCACACACAGACTATGGACTGAACATTGGATTTAGAAACTTTAACTGTTTTTATACACTCTGCCTTTCTAAAAAGTGAGGAAAGTTTGTTTTTCTGTTGTGTTTAAATGGTACTTGGGAAATGACCTTGTTTTGGTCATGACTGTTATAACTGTGGTGGTGAAACCCTTCCGTCTGTGTCATATTTTCAGTGAGCAAGGATAAAGCTGGGCCTGGCCTGCCCATGCACATGGCGGCATTAATTAAGTGAAGCTTTTTGGATGAAGGTGTGGTGTAATAGCTCATTGTCAGTGAGGCTGTGCCACAGTTCAAATGCGCTGTTATTGCAAGCAGCCCTCGTGCAGTAAATGGCTGTGTTTGGCAAGCATGCTAGAATGAGATAGAGAGGGAGGGCTGAGCACTTCTGTGTCAGATGCACTCAGAATGAGGTTAGCCAGCAGTTTCAGCTTATGTGGGTGATACAGAAGCAGTAAAACATGGCAATACTTCATTGTGTATAATATACAATCGTGTTGGGTGTAATAGTTGACTGCTATCTGTCAATCAGAGGACGCTTGGTTCCCCTTTTCGAGCCTTGGTACGTCCCAAGGTTTCTTCCTCCAGCTTTAAGGAGTTGTGTTTTTGTGCCCCCCCCCCTTACCCTTGTCACACTTGGCTTATTCACTATTGGCTCAGCAGATTCTGTAAATCTGCTTTTAATGAGTTTTCAGTTTGTACTGTAACTATGCTCTTTTTGTTGGCACTGACCGAATACCAGGTTTCTCTTAACTATATTTTTGTATCCGAAGCTAAAAAGGGTTATTCTTGTATAAACTCATACCTGGATTATGTTAAAGATGATGTATAAGCGAGTGCTAAAATGAAATGTTAAATGTTGTACCAGCTAATTAGCATGAATCAAGACTGGTTTTCTCAAATTGATGCTAAAGGCTGAATGCATTCAGATAAGGCACAGTGTAATGCTGATGGGCTTCTACAGCAAAGGGGGTGCATGGACAACCTTTGAGCCTCTCTTTATTTCAAAAGTCCAACCTTTCAGGATGGTTGGAGGCGATAGGGGATTGTAGGACCCCAGGGGATTCTTTTTCCATTCTCTCCTTTTCTTTTAGTGCCTTTTTTCATGAAATCGGCACCACTTTGTCATGTAAAGGACCTTTTCTTTAGTAGAGGGTGAAGAGAGGGGGGTGGGGTGTCAGGACCCAAAGGGCTGGGGGAAATTCACTAGTTCTTGATTGACAAGGGCCTTTCACTGCTGGAGCTAAGTCTTTCCCATCGAGGTGAGCAGTGTGAGTGAGCTTTGACCCCCAGGCCACCTGCTTGACCTGATGCTTGAAAACCAAAAAACTCCCAAAACCAGACACATCACAAAAAAAGAGATTTTCCATGTAGCTTTGGAAATTAAGGGAAAATGACTATTTGCCGTTGTGAAACGCAGCATAGCACACAGTGAAACAATGAAATGCATTTGCTGCAATTAACCCACACACATGTCCAGTCATGGGGACTGTTCCTTGCTCAAGGGTTCCTCTGAGCCATCTACTGGTCTGGGGTTCGATCCAATGACCTTCCAAACTTCCAAAATTTGGATCAGTTTTGATTACATGTTGTAATCTGTGATTTACACAAAGTGAATTAAACTCGTTTTTCATTCGGTGGTCTGTTTAATGAGTCTGAATCTTGAGGCGGATTACCACATGATTCAGATTCTCAGATTTCTAATTGTTCAGATTAACAACTCTGAATTGTAAATAAATTAAAAAAACAAAAAAAAAAATAACACTTTGACATTTATCATTCAATTCCTATGGGCAGCCTCTTAGGCAGAACTGAGTGCTATCAGTTTTTTCCCATTCCTTCCCTGATGTCATCTCATATTTTGTGGGCTGAGGTATGACTTTTTGCCATCTTGTAATTGGCCACTTATTGTGACCTGAAAGCTTATTCCCATGGCAGATTTCATTTCCTGTGAGGTCTAAACTGGGTCGCTGCTGTTTTAGGAACAATAAAACCATATTTGGCCCTTCTGAACCTCTGTGAGCTTTTGGCCAGAATGTGTTTTGGCAATAAGTTCTCTTAATTTTCTTAAATAAATCTGCATCTCGCTGTGTGCTGTATTTTGTTTATAGAGATGGAGTATGGGTACATGTCAAATAAGTTATTTGTGTTCTGTGAATGTTTTTGTCTCACTAAGGTGCAATATGTGAGATCACCTTTGGCTGCTGGATGGTTGTTGTGCTCTGGGTTTGGTGTAGCCTGTAAAACAGTGCATTTGACCACAAAGAACTGAGCCAGGGGAGCATTTGTGAATTTTGAATTGCTGTGTGTGCGTGTGCATGTGTATGTGTGTGTCATGGTCAGCATATGTTCACTGCAACAACCCCCCTGCTCTCAATTAATTCTGCTCCATATGGATCCAGAGCACATAATGGAGAATGTGTGTAAGGGTGAGTGAAGGAAGTGCTTCATATCTTTCCATTAAAGTAAAACACAGAAGCACCACAGGAACCAGCTCCCTGTTAGAGACACTCTGACCTGCACGAGAACTGAGGTCTCATTGGGCATGAACTCCATGAGGATTTGACTTCATTGGAACTACAGAGAAACAGGAGTCACAAGCTGAGCCTTAAGACAAGCTGCATGGAAAATGTTCAATTTATGGAACAGAACAATTTCTTTCTGATTCTTGAGCTTAAGATAAGGGGTAAAGTGTGTGTGTGTGTGTGTGTGTGTGTGTGTTTGAAAGAGAGAGAGAGAGTCTCAGCCCTTAATCCTTCACACAGTCAAGAGGTCAAAAATCAGTGATACCTTTTAGAAATGTATAAAGGGAGATAACAGTGATTTACAAAGCTGCAGCTCTAGAGAGCAAACGACAGTTATTATGAGACAAATACGCCATGGAGGCAGGTTTTATACCTTTCGGAGGTTAATCTGTCTTCTGACCACATTGTTAACTGATTCTTCTTGAAATGGTACTTTTAGCTTATCTTACACTGGACATTTGTGCCATTTAGTCTGAAGTCAAACCAAATAATGAATATGACTAAATAATAGTGTCTATTAATTAAGCTTCAAACAATGGTAATCAGACTTTTCTATAGAGAAGTCTTATTAGATGGGTGACCTCAGACTCCATCACCCTCTTTTTAATCAGTGTTATATTTAGAATGTGGTCATGAACAGTGTGTTAAAACTGATTGTTGAATTTACAGTAAATACCCATCATCTATTGAACAAACTTAAATTTGGTATTTATAAAACATATACCTAAATGCAATTATTGTCTATTTTTTTTATACTAGAATAAAATGTTTTCTCTCTATAGGCTGAGGTTTTATTTCTTAAAACATGTAGTTTGACCACATGCAAACATTTACAGATTACAACTTTAATACAGGTTGGAATTATTATTTTGCATTTTTATTACCACCATGTCAAGTTCATCATTATCAGAATAGTTTCTGTTCTCTTCTGTAGAAATTCCTTTCTGGGTATTTGAGGTTTACTCACTGTTTCTGTCTGTACATACAGGCCTGAGAGTTTATCAAAACAAACCTGTGTGTGTAATAACTCCACTTTCACCGGTTAACTAAAGGTGAAGGAGCCTTTGGTCCGCACCTTTATCACCCACTGTCTAGGTGCCATAAAAGCATAACAAGCTCTTTACTACCGCGTCCTGTACAGGTCACCTACAGAGCTGGGACCCCCTGCTGTAAAACACTCTCTCAGCAGCTTTAAGGAGCTCGCTTTAGCCCCCGAACAGCGCAGGATGTTCAGCCATTAGCATTTAAAACATGAGAGGTGACGTGGAAGATGATCCTGCAGTAATTATTGGTAGAGCTAATCAGGTAATTAGTATGTGAGGGAAGTGATTTGTGCAGGGTCTTCATCGTGTGTGTTTAAAGCAGGATAATAGTTATCCTCTTACACACAAACACACATGCACAGACACTGAAAACAATGTAACCGTTGCAGTTGATAGAGGGTGTTGTTAATTGTCAGGGTTTGTATAGTTTTTCTTTTGTGGAGCCCCTGTTGCCTTAAATGTTTTTACTTAATTATATTTTCAAATCAACAGTCTGTACATCTGTAACTACAGAGCACATTGGTTTTGTGATATCTGAATCATTTACAGCACTTCTGTAAGATCGTGTGGTCTGATAAGTATCTCTGTGTGGAGGTGGGGTGATCTAGCGTTCTTATGGCCAGTTTGCATGTGACGAGAAAAGAACAACTTGGCACTTTGCCATTAGTTCAAAAAGGACTAATTGATATTAATCTGAATTTGGGCACATGAGGTCCTCGCATTTCCCTAGTATTTACTTTATTTCAACATTAATATTTAAATTTCTCTTTACGCCTTTTCACCCAAAAACTATTAATGTTTGCTTTTATTGTTTTTCAGATGTTGTTTACCCTACATTGAGGGCAGGACTGGGGGAGGGGGTGGGTTACTCCAGTATGAATGGGGTGGATGGCTGAAGTGTCACGGCGCTTTGGCCCATGTGCTGCCCTCCTTTTTGTTGTGTGATTGACGCGTGGGCTGGCGTGGCGCGCGGTGCCAGGACCCCGTGGGTAATGATGCAGGCAAACACTCCTGAAGGGAACGCTTGTTACTCCCTGACAGTTAAAGAACCACTCACCCTGCCAACGTATCCAAAGCCAGCTGATGTATATTTATGAAGCTTGTTAGAGACCGAGAGAGAAGGAGAGAGGGAGAGAGGGAGGGAGGGAGAGACAGAGACAGACAGAAAAGGAGAAACGGAGAGAAGGACTAAGAAAGAGAGAGAAATGTGTTGTTGAGCAGGTTTTCGATGGAGTTTGAAACACACGCAAAAGTGTATTTTGTTTCAGCGTTGTCTTTGTGTGTTATTATAAATATGGTATTTTTATTTGAAAAAAGCTTTCCTTTATAATGCAAAACATTTTAATAATGAATGAACTTGGAGAAATGCTCCAGAAGCACCAATTTTTCTAACTCTTTTTATTAACTTGTATTTAAATTAAATTGCTTCCCTTCTGTGAAGTTTTGGAAATTCTGTGTGTTTTCAGTAAAAATATCTGTCCATTATGTTTTTAAATTCCTCAGGTACTGAAATGCAGTTTTTTTTTAGGAGACCTTCTGACAGTTCTTTGTACGAATGGTGTTTGTTTATTCGCCCAGAAAGTACATGAAAATAACCGCAGCCATTAAAACTATAAATCTTGAATATTGTGATGTTGTTGTTAGCTTAGCCTGATCCAGAGCTCTTCCATTCCCTGAAGAAGTCCATATTTACAGTTAACTCATGCATAAGTAGGTTATCTAATCAGTTCTTCATTAAATTAAAACTGATGCTGCAGATGGAGTTTAATGAGCAGTGAAAATTAGATGCTCTTGGAAAGTCAACTACACCACTTTTATTATGCCACAGTGAATTTTAAAAACGTTCTCATTAATTGGCTCATTTTTTGTGCAAATAAAAAAAAATCAGGCTGGCTTTTTGATAATGCTGATGGTTATAATCCATCACATAAAACTTGTTTCACTGTTCTAGTTGTAAGAGGCACTGAATTGCTTCCTGTTCTGGCTCATTTTCTCAGGCCATATGTGATGCGGTGGACTGAAATGTATATGTTTCTGTGTATCTAAATCTCCATGTCCTCTTACACTTTCACCTCTTCTAGCATGTAAATCCCACTGCCGAGCAGATCGGACCTCCAATAATAGTTCTGCTTTTCCGTTAGTCAGCAGCTTTGTGCTCCGGTGGCTCTGTGTTCAGGACCACAGCTGCTCCTCTTCACTCTCCAGCCCTGAGTCGGGAGCCTGTCCTGCCATAAACACTCCACTGTATGCTCTCTTGTTTGTGTGTGTGTGGTGTGTGTGTGTGTGAGAATGAGAAAGGAGGGCATCCCAGGACGTACGTGTGTGGAGGGCAATCCAGGACACGTGCGGTTCCTCTCTCTCTCTCTCTCTCTCTCTCTCTCTCTCTCTCTCTCTCTCTCTCTCTCTCTCTCTCCTTCTCTCTCTCTCTCCTCTCTCTCTCTCTCTCTCTCTCTCTCTCTCTCCTCTCTCTGGTGTAGCTGGTTGTCATGAGCCAGTTTGCTTGCAAATAATGCACTGCAAAGCTGTGAGAAGGAGCACTTACTGCGCCTCCACCCACTAACCTCCACACATGCCTATATCTTTTTTCTTTTTTGTTTAACCTTTGCACTAAAAGTATTGTTTGACCAGAAATAATTTTAAATGCCTCATATCATTAACTACAACAGAGCTCAGAGTGGGAAACTTTAGAATAGTTGAAGTTTCCATAACTTCATTGGTAAACAGACAGCCAGTCATCGTTTTTGTTGAGAGAAGCGTTTCAGACGGCGTTTGTTTCTGTAACCGTGACCGTCCTGGATTAGCAATGCACCCGATGCCAGGCACCCAGCTTAAAGGCGGCGGGTGGTGCACCCAGCGGAGGAGCGTGGCGCCAGGCCTGCCGAGCTGCCTGATTCCCTGAGATACAACGCTCATGAATAATACAATCGCTGGGGTAGTGCAGGTGCTTGCCGCCAATCTCCAGCAATTCATTTCAATGAAGAGCAGAGCCAGATTGATTTACCTCTGAGTGGAGAGAAGGGAAGAGAGAACGAGGGAGGGAGGGGTGGGGCAGTTGTTCAGTTTCCGAGCAACTATTAAGCTGTATTTTTATCTTTCTCTTTTATTTCTTTTTACAGTTCATTTTCTTTCTCCTTTATCTTCCTCTGGTGTGTGTGTGTGTGTGTGTATGTCTCTTCTCTCTCTCTCTCGCCCCAGCTCTCTGCCTACAGCGCCTCTTTGCTCTTCCCAAGCTTTCTGGATGGGAAATCCTCCTTGTGTCCATTAAAGGACTGCTCTCTGGTCTCATTTAATCACATAATCGTCTCTTGAGGCTACTGCACAACCTTGACATTAAAGACTAGCCAAAGTATTGTTTCTCCCACATTTGTAAGGCATGTTCATGTAACATGGTGAGTTATTATACAGTAGCGAAAAAACTAATTTTGTACAGCAGGATGTGTACTGACCAAAGTTGTTTGGAAATCAAACACATGCTACTACTCAGTTTTTCTGTTTAAGGGTCAGTCCCACATCTTTAGTAAGCATCAATGTGTTGGAAGATCATTGCTATTTTTTGATGCTCAGGTATTCTGAGTGTCCGCTGCAGGATTATGTAATCGCCTCTACTACACCTGAGTCCAAAGGCTGAGGGGAGGAGCTGGTGCCACAGTAAACAGGCAGCCTTGTGAGTTTGAGGTAGAGGATTTTAAAGCTGTAATCTGAAGAAGTAAGTCCATCCTCAATATGAGAGGTTATTTGGAGCTAAATCTAATGTTTAATGCATTGCTGTGCAATGATTTGTAAAAAAAAAAGAAGTTACAGTGCGTCTTTCATGGCCCATGATGGTGTGAGGCCACTACACTGTTCTCTACACTCAGGTCTGTCTGTTCGAGCACATCTGTGTAACTGAACAGGAGTGAATGGAAGTGTCCCCACTGGGGAAACAGGGCCTACAATGAACAGGGCTGCTGCTGCCAGCCCTCAGGAAAATCTGCTTTACTGTCAGCTCACGTCCTCACACTCGCAAGCGCACACACTCGCACCGACACACACCTCCTGGCCTTCTTCCAATTGGCAGGCTCTGGCACGGAGGTAACAAGTTACTCTAACCTTGGTCAATTACACAGAGACACAGTGCTGGTGGGGAGGGAGGGGTGTGTGGGGTGAAAAGCGGGTGAGAAGGATAGGTCAGGGTCATGGAAAAGCACATGTTACACGCACACGCACACACCAAACACCTTCTTTACTCCAGATGAAGAAGCATACTTAAGGTAATGCTGAACAAAAACACCTGCTTGTATCTGTCTTGTTCTGTCTCTCACGACTGGCGCTGGTGGGGGCAGAGAGAAAACACACATGCACGCACTACACGCACATTTGGATACACTGAGCTGGAGTGCAGATTCAGTTCCTGTTTAAATGACCTGCATAGATCTGGGGAATACACACACAAACGTCAAAGGTGTCTGTTTGAAGTGTTTTATGCTTAAAAAGAGCTGTTGCGTATAAGAGGATCTGTGTCATGACACCAAATAAATACTCTCTGTACCTCTCTCTTTACCTTAGGGAAGTCCGTAACTGCCTGTCTGTCTATCCTAAATATAATATGCGCTCTACATAAAAGTAAACTTCTGTTTATTGACTACATTTTGACCCCTGTTCTTCCTCGTGTTAGAGTAAATAATACATTTATTTAAGCAGAATATCAGTTGATGAAAGCATAGAGTAACAGAAATCATCTGTTCCCTTTCTTTCTTTCTATCCTTCAGCCTCTCTCTCTCTCCTCCCTCCTTACTTCAGTTTAATGTGTAAGTACATCTTGGTGGGTTTGAAGGAGGATAAGGTTCATGCGCATGTGTTTAGTGTCATTGTTTCAAGCAGTGTGTGTGTGTGTAAGGCTGTTTCAGCTAATTCTGGAGAAACGTGACAGCATGATTTTCGAAATCCTCCATACTGATTACACTAATTTTACTTTCAGCTTTGTTCCTCTCTTCGGCGACTGCGTGCAGCCGTGCTGCTGAAACCCTGCCGCGTTTATTTATTAAAGACTGATACAGCATGTGTGGGGGAAACTGTCAACTCCAATAGAGAAAGATCATGAGAGAGAGAGTAGGAGAGAAAAAGAGAGACATCTTAGACTGGAGGAAGAGGGAAAGGAGTGAATGTGTGATGGTGCTGTGAATGATTCACAGAAAGCACTCATGGTTTCTTGTGATTTCTTCACCGTTTGAGTCTCATAAGAGGTGAATGAACTCTTTTTTAATTGTTTAATGTAAAATTAAACTCAACCAAATCTGTAGAAGGCAGGATGGGAATGTAATTTAGTGCATGTAACTAAATATGGTGAAGTATTATAGTACTAAAGTTACAGTGATTGCTCTCCACTACTAAAGGTTAACTCAACCGCAGTAGGTCTGCATACCACCTACTATTAACGGCTTGCAAGCTCTCAGACCACACACACACACACATACACACACACACCTCATATATAAAACTACCTCACACTTCCATCGGCTAAACTACAGCAGGCTTCTCTCTCTCCTTCTCTCTCTCTCTCTCTCTCTCTCTCTCTCCTCCCTCCTCCCTCTCTCTCTCTCTCTCTCTCTCTCTCTCTCTCTCTCTCTCTCTCTCTCTCTCTGCTGAGATGGAGAATGTGTGCACTGCACCTTTGCATTGGATTCTCTCCTGTGGGTAGTGCGGGCTGCTGATCATAACGGGAAAGATTAGTTCAGTTTGTGACACATTCTCATTTTAAAGCCTGAACCCTCTCCTCTCCTACTATTTTACACCATACTGACATGTTTAACGCTATACACTGCACTGCACTAATGTAGCTGATAAGTACCTGAAAACTTTCACCTTTTCAATGCTTTAAAATTAATTTTGTGAGTTTCATAAACTTCATTAAAAAAACCTCTTACCTGACTTAGGGTAAGGGATGGATATGTAAATTAGATTTTGTTCAAAATGTTAAAATACGCCTGAACAGTTCTACCTACTAGCAAGCTAAATGACATGTAAAATAACAGGATTAATAATAGGTTTGCTTACAGGTTTAATAACGGGATTAATAAGATGACTTCTTATCAAGTTACAAAAAGAGGATTAATAGGTTTTCCCACTAAAAGGTTTAATACAAGGTTTACTTACGAACAAGTTTAATAACAGGATTAATAACAGGTTTATGTGCTTCACTGCATGGAAACAGCATTTTCTGATGTACATAGATTGTCCTAGAAAGATATCCTTGGAAACCGGTGTGTTTATGGCTGTGTTTTTGTTCTTTCATTGTTTGAAGTGTACAAAAGCTTGTGCACTCCCAGCTGCAGGATTACAACACACACACCCTCAAACTCCATATTAACAGCAGCTCACGACCCCGGCAGGAGGGCATTTGAGACCGCTGCAGTCTCAGGAATTCATAACAGCACTTGAGCTCAACAGCTGATTGTGGTTTTGAGCGGCTGTGCAGGAAATTGTTGCGTTTAGTTTTGGTCTGTTTTAATGCTGCACTGGCTTTGTGTGTCACGTTACTTGCAAACCAGAAAGGCCTGAAAGTCCACCTAAAGATAGAAGACCAGAGAAAAGGAGCACTATTGAAAAATGAACAGTGAGTCTGGCCTGTGCTTCATTTAGTGGTTCTGCAGAGCAGGTGATTGATTGATCTTTGTTTTTAATAAACCACAGTGAGTTTTAATCAAGAGTGTTCTGGATTACAGCAGAGCAAATCCTGCCAAAGTGAGACAGGTTTGAGCTTTTGCAGACCCTGCCATCACTCACAGGGGCTGCCATCACCCAGGACAGGGTTTGGAGGGATCGACGTGGTGTAAACCCCATCTTGTAGAAAACGGAACATGATGGAAACACTTTTACGATTTCACTTGTTTGTACAAACTTTGGTTCACAGGTTCGATTCATTTGCTGTATCATTGCCATTTTCCTTTTTTTTTTTCTCAGTATGTTAAATTTTGTGACTAAACATTCATTCTGTAAAAAAATTCACCTCATTACTTTGGCTACTTCACTGAATGACCAAGGGAAGAAAAAGACGTGTCAGTTTTCATGTCATAATTCAACTGAATTCACAAAATTTTATAATACAAGCTTTCAGGCTTTTCTGAATATTAAAATTCGTAGTGTGGTCCCCCCAATACTTTTTCATACATTTCATGTCTTCTTTACACATTTGTTGTCAAACACCGCTCTAACCTGCCTTTTTATTATTAGCCTTGGTTTGAAAAATGCTTAATGGAATGAATGTGTAACAGTCCAGAAGGGGGAGCTCTCACTGGTTTTCTTGTAATTAAAAAGCAAAGATGAACCAGCTTCATGAACTTCACATCTTTTGTCACCCCTTGTTCAGGAATACAACAGCAGTAAAACCATTACCAATCCTTCTGCTGACTGTGACAAGATGCTAGAAGACTAGAGGCTCCATTCATCTTCTGGAAAAAAAATCAGGCGTTTCCACCCAGTTCTTTGTCAGATCCATGTCACACTGCAGATCTGAATTCAGTGTTCCTTATCGTTTTTAAAGCGAAAGTGACCTTCCTTGTGAAGACACACCACAGCTCAAAAATGAGTGATGTGAATGAAACGTGTGAGTTAGGTCCTGATGTCCAGACAGGTAGACCTGATCTGACCGTTTTAATGGTGGGGGAATGACTGCAGTCTGACTCTGACGATCGCTCTGAGTGAACGGTTGCAGACAGACGGACGTGGTCTCTTTTCAAAGAGACCTCATAGTTTGCGCTATCCGCAGGGGTGTGTGTGTGGACATTCCATCACAATGAGGTTGAGGTGTAATGAGGTGGGCCCACTGGCCTCATGTACCCGTTAACATCCTTCTCCCTTGGTCTCTTCTTTTTCTCTTTTTTCAATCCCCCAAACCCAGCCACCATCGTTCTTTCTCACTCTTCTTTCTGTAATGCAAAAAAGACACTTCGCATCATTGATGAGTTTAAACTCTAGCTGTCAGACTGCAGTCCCCCATCCATTAATGTGATCAGATTGCCTGTGAGGTTTGCGTGTGTGAGGTCTTAACCATGAACGTTAGAAACTCGTCCAGTTATGTCCTAAATGTCTCTCCTCCAGGCAGTTTCCAGACAATCCGTTCTTCTTAGTTAATGTTGGAGTGCTTGGATTAGTTCAGTAAAGTGCATCAACATCCGTGTGTGTGTGTGTGTGTGTGTGTGTGTGTGTGTGTGTGTGTGTGTGTGTGTGTGTGCGCATGCTTTTGGTGTTCATCATATTTAAAAATAAATAAATAAATACATATCCTCAACAAGATACAGTGACCCAGTTTTTTCCTGTCTCTAAAAACACTATAAAGCAGTCTGGAGTTTGTAAAAGGTTCTCTATATAAATCTCCCCTCCATTATCTTCATCCTCCCATTTTTTTTATTTATATTTTTTGTCATCTTCCTCATAATTGTCATTCTCTTCTTCATATTTGCTTATCTTTTATTCCTTTTTTTCCCCCATGTTCATAATCTCCCCTTTTCTTTCCTGCCTTCACCGTCCTTTTCTTCATCCGTTTTCTTTCATCTTTAAATTTGTTGCTGTTTCTTTCCTTCATTACACATCTCCCTTTAGACCATCCCTCGCTCCACTTTATCTCTGGGTGAGCACGGCGTTGCATCTGGAGCGCACGTGTGCTTTAAAGACGAGGAATCCCTCTTGCTCTTAAAAAAAAAAATAAAGCTCTCGCTCACTTGTTTTTCTCTCTCTTTTGCGTTCTCTTTTTGTCTTTTCAGGCATCGGGCACGTGTGTGTGTGTGTGTGTGTTAGTGTTGTTCTGACATTGTTCTAACAAATTTCGGTGTGTTAAGTGAGGTCTCTTGGCTTGCGCAGAGTCAGTTTTCTCCACTGATGAATTCCAGACGATCAGCAGCGCCGCTATATTTAACCCACTTGTGCGAATGCGGAGCAATAACCCCCCCCATCTCTCTCTCTCTCTCTCTCACCCTGATAATGAGTCCCTTCTTGTTGTGTGATTTTTGTTTTTTTCCTCCTCCAGTAATAATATGAATTTTCTCAGTGTTTTTTGTTATTTTTCTGAAGCCTCTGTGTTTAAATGTCTCTCTATTAGCTTCTGCTTAATGGGGGAAAAGCTTGTTAATGTTTGTTGTTTTAAACCACACACACGCAGCTCCTTTCATCTGTTCAGTGTTGTTATTGATTTCAGGAGTACTCACAAACGGCATGGTGTGTGCGCGCGCGCTTGTGAGGATTTGTTTATTGTTTTTATTTTGTGCACACCTGCTGTGGTTACAGAATCTGAATCTCAGCCCCAGTTATTGTCAGCAGTAACAAAAACCTGTGTTTCAGCTGTAGTTCTCCCTCAAACCTCACTGAATCACCAGCTGACGTTTTGCAGAAAGAGCACATTCTAATCCGTCCACTCCACATTAGTTTTTGTGAACAAAATGAAATATTTCATAATGGTTTGAAGTGTGTACGCACTAGGCTTTGTCATATATGATCAATGAGCTCAGTGTTTGATAAAGATCGACTGGTTGCTTGGCAGAATAATGCTCACGTTTAAAGAAAACAGAAAACAGCATGTAAACTGAGTGTAAATATGAGGGCTGACACTAATATTCACTGTATATATAAAAAAATCTGCCAACCTTATATCTACATTAAAAATGTTCAAATGGACACTAATCCAACTGGGTTGGTTTTATGGGAACGTATAATTTTAAACTTGTTTCTGTAATGTTAGAAAAGAAGAGCTTTGTTCTAAAATGTTTCAGTGTTACTGGCAGGTCTCTGTGACACATTTATGTGATGAATGTTGTTAATAGAGCATGTGTTCTGCATTATACACCAGCTTTTATTTTCTACCCCTGTACCCACAGAGAGTAAAATTGTTACATGGAATATAATTTTAACCCAATAGCCCAGCATCATACCAGTAAACTCAAACATCATATTAAAATATTATCCAGTTCTGAACATCTGTACATTTCTAAAAGCCAATGTGTCGATATGAATGATGCCCTGTAATATAACTGGTATTAAAGGTTATTACCTTTTAAAGGAATCATATTAAGTAACGACATTCAATTCCATCCAGGACCATCCAGTTCAGTTGTCTGAATGACTCTTTAAAAATCCAAAAGGCTTCGATCGGTGCCGTCTTTATGCTTTATAGAGGAACATTACATTCTCCACCAATCGGGAACCGGTTTGCTGACTGAGTTTGATTTTTCTTTTAGTCTAAAACTAATGCATAAGCATTTAGGACTTTTTCTTTCGTAGAGTCACTGTTTCTAAGAAAAGAGCCCGGCAGCTCCTTTATCTATCAGCAGGAGGAAGCAGCATGAAAGCGCTACAGTGCAGTAGTGACCGGTCTATTCTGACTACATAATATAAATATAAACGGATTAGATTCTGCTTACTGAAAACCTTGGTGGGACCCACAAAGCAGAGGTTTTAATCCTCCATGTGGAGAATATTTACACCATAAAACCCCTCCTCATACTCTCACTGTAAGCTCTTTGGATTTTAAAACTTATTGTGTGAAATCTTGTGTTGGGGTGTGGGTCTTGGAATGCTGTTCATTTTTCTCTTAACTTCTATTAAATTGATACTTTCTTGTAAAGATCAAAAGATTTATTTTATTTACACCACCAGAAACCAGTCTGGTTCAGGTCGTGGTCTGCAGTTGGTGTGTACATGTGTGTACATATGTGTTATTGCGGTGTTGGTATTTGTTATTAATAGTGAGGCGGCACTTCTCACTGTACACACACACACACGTGCGCGTACACACAAACACCATGGCAGTTTCTCCTGAAAGAATGGATTTGTGGGTTTGTGTAAGCAATAAAATATCTTTACATTTTTGGAGCATTCTTTCAGGTTCAAACAATGACTTTGATCATTCTTTTAAATGTGTAGTATAGATCACAGTTGGCAAAGACTCACTCAAAGAGAGAGATGCTGAGAGAGAGAGAGAGGTTGATGGGAAGAGTGGGGTAAATGGCTGTGTACCTGCCAGCCTGCTGCTGCATTGTGCTGTGGGGATCCTGTGACAGCATCACATGTTTTGAGGGATTCAGCACACACACACACACACACACACACACACACACACACACACACACACACACACACACACACACACACACACAGGGTTTGCAGTTATGACTCTCCCCCAATGAAGGACGGTGCCGTTTCACATTAGAGCAATAATATGAAGTCAGTTACAAAACCTGCCAGTTTGTATTGATGTCTAATTTGAAATTTACATTGTGTGTGTGTGTGTGTGTGTGTGTGTGTGTGTCCGCATGTGCACAAGGGCCCCTAACGAGAAGTTCTGGTGGTTTCACACTCTACACTCCCAATCAGCTTCTGTCAGGTGCTGCAGGGCTGTGTGTGTGCATGCGTGCATGGGCGTACGTGCATCTGCTGGGAGATGTGAAGCTCACCTGTCAGTGTTGTCTCCCTCTCTCTCTCTCACACACACACACACACACACACACACACACACACACACACACACACACACACACACACACTCTTGCATGCCTTTTGTTCCTCCCAAAACCCTCCCTAATAAATTCCCCCCGTAGGAAACAATAAAAACGCTCCAGATCCTTCTGCTTTTAATTGGACTTTTTTTTTCCCCCTCAGTTATATTTGATTTTTTTTGTCCCGTTCCTTCTTGTCTCCAGTGAGTTTCTGTCCTGTGTGTGTGCTTTTTTATATAAAGCTTAGTCCACTGTGTGTTAATGGGTCCTCAGAGAGACAAAGTCTCATTCTAACCCTTTTACCTGTAAAATCCTGTCCAGCTCTGAGAAGCTTTGCTATGGGAAGCTGTTTCAGGTACTATGATTTGTCTCAGAGCCACAAGGGGCTACGCTGTCACCAGTCTCACCCTCAGACAGGTTACATATGTATATGGGCCGAACATCTGATGGATGTTACATGGTTTAACATGCCCTGATAGATGGTGCTATGCCAGGCTGTGTTTAATGCAGAAAGACTGACGTTGCTGTAACTGCATCAGCCTCTATATTTCTGTGCAGTACCTGCTCACAGAGATGTCCTGGAGACGCATCACCTTCAGTCTGACATCACTGTGGTAAATATGTGTAATGTTGAGTTTGAAGGTGTTTCTCACAGTTTGTACATTAGGAATCCATGTTGTTTACTAAATGCTGCTCGGTCCATCTCGATTATGCCTGGCTCTGAGGAGACGCAGTAGTGCTGCCTCAGCTTCATACTCAACTCGACTCGTGCTGTCAGCTCCCCTCTCCTTCAGCCATGCGATGCCCTGGCACCACTGAACTTTGATCTGTCCCTTCTGTCTGCAGAGCTGCAGAGCTCTGCAGGGTTTCTAACGTCTGCTCTGGCATTCTGGCACCCTTTCTCTGAAAGGCAGGGTGTAAATCATCGCTTTGTTTCCACATACTCCGATGTGTCCATCAGCTTTGGCTTCTTTCTTCTCACTGGAAAGTTTGAAAGACTTCACAATGATGTCTGCTAACGAGGATGGCTGGAATCAATTAAATAACGAAGCTAACAAGCTTGTGATGCTCCTCCCTGCTCTGCTCTTCTAATCAAGGACAGATCAGCTGTGAAAAACTCTGCCAGTTACATTATCCTGAAGTATAAATACCCATTTGTGGCTCGTTCCACCCATCCGTGGCCGGTTCCCCTCTCCTTGGCTGGTGGTGCAGGTCTGTGGCCCGGTTTTTGTGTGTGTGGCTGTGAACGTGACGATTCTTTCCCCTCTTCCTCTTTCTCTTTCTCTGTGGCATTCACTCTCTTCCTCTTTCTCTATATTGCAGGTCTCTAGTTAAGATGGTGTGTTCAGTCGTCCTTTATTGTACTGCTGGTACTTTTACTATCTAGAAGTGTTACTCCTTAACTGTTAATAGAAGATTTAGGGGGGAGAGATTTCTTTTTTAGTCAAAGGTTTAAGGCATATAAATAATATATTAAAGCCTTCATACATGTGACATTAAATCCTTTTGAATCATCAGATCTGCTCTCTGCTGGTTTACTGGATTACTTTCAAAAAGCAGTGTGGAAGTGTGATGTATCTTGGGATGTAACACTCCTGTCAGATCAACCCTGTATCAAACTACAATGCATAAACTGCATTCAGCTTCATTTCACTGTTCAGTTCAGAACAGATATGGACCACAGTGGAGACACAGAACATTGAGTTTAACGGTTTTATTTTTTAATCTAAGTATAAAACCCTTCTTTGACACATGATTTGATTAGTTGACAATAAAATGTTCCCAAAATCTCCAACTCCAGAATCATCAATAGTTCAAAAGTTATCAATATCCCTGTATGCCTAATCAATACTACGTCTGTTAAATCAGGTGAGCTACTGAGCTATTACTGGAAATGTAATAAACCTAAACTGTAATTCATTCTATTAGTACATGTAATAGATATCTAGCTCTAAACTTTCAACCATTTCAAAAGATGTCTACCACATTTTTGAAAACCATATTTTTTACTCTCTGTTTTAATTTTGATATGCAAATGAAGTGGTAGATTATTTTCAGCATCAATATAATACCATCCTGGATTTTTCTTATTGGTCTGAATTAGATTTATATTAGAGTGTATAAAACAGTGTACAGTTGAGCCAGATATTATTACTTATTCTGAAAAGTGCACAGTGAAGATCTGTCTTCAGTGTTGAGTTGTTTGGAGAGGAAGTGGACATTAGAGACACTAGAGAAACTCGCTGCACCAGGTCTATGTTCTGTGTGTGTTAGCTTGATTGCTTTTTTTTCTCATTTTCTCATGTTTGAAAGCATTATGTGATGAATGGACCAGTGGAAGTGGTGTTTTGTAGTGAGTACAAATTGCAGATTCATCACAAATGAACTTTAATCATTAAAAAATAAAATAACATTTGTGACCATCATGTTCTAGTTTTACTTTCTGTTGCAGGTTTCTTTAGTGACTAAAAGGTTTACTGTTCATAATGGACTAAGGAATAATTGGAGTATATGTCCTTATAGCATTAGAAAAGTATTAATAGTTCCTTAAACTTATCTCAAATCCTGCTTGTAAGCTCAAAAAGATCTGCTCTGTAGACTCCGTGTTTCTGGACCCCCATTCTCAACATTTTCTGATTTCTTTTAGGAGGACAGTGATGGGATCCCCTGGTCAGAGGAGCGAGTGATGCGGAAGGTTCTCTATCTGTCGCTGAAGGAGTTTAAGAGCGCACAGAAACGGCAGCCGTGTGACAGTCTCAGCGATGGAGCCAAAAGCCCAAATGGTGAGTTCGTACTTGCATCCTGCAGCCCCAACCTCTCCTGTCCTTTAGTAGATGAAATAATAGCCCTGTTAAAGAGCCCTGCTGTAGATACAACTCATCTGGAAAGACTGTGAGCAAGAGGCACTTGCTTTATTTACCGAATCAAATGAATAGCTTTCCCAAATGTGGTCAGTCAGTCCAGACATGTTTGATGTCCAAAGCTTCTTCAGTTTTTTGAGTTGTCCTTGACAAATAATGTAATGTGTTCTTTATTGTCAGTTGTATACAACATGCCAAAGCTTAAAGTAGTCCTGTTTTTAAATCAAATTTTTTGTGTACTTTTGTTCATATTTGTGGATAAGTGTGTCATGCGATGCTGACAATGCTGACAATCACGAGTATGTTTTTCAGAGACGTTTGTCAGTGTGATTTCAGGCAGGTGTGAGATTGACTTAATTATGCTTTTAAATATTAGCGCAAGAGTAAAGGTCCCATTGGTGGAGACTCTCTGGGCTGAGGAGAAAAATGTTTCTAAAAAAAAGTTCTAGTTTTCACCCTGTAACGCTGTCGTACGATTAAGTTTCTGTGGATGAAGGCAGTCTGGGAACAGAGCTCTGCGGGTTCGGGAAGTTGTCTGATGTATTTTGTCTGACACCAACGCTCAGCATCCCACTACACTTCACCCAGACCTCAGAGCCAAGACATGCTGTCAGGAGAGTGAGTTTGGAGACGGAGGGGAAAAGAGTGAGCTTCGCACGAGTTTACCCAGAGAGGCAGCAGCAGGCTTTCATTACATGTGGGTTAGCCCTGTATTTATCCCACACTAGAGATGAGAGAAGTGGGAACTAAACGGTTGGATGGATGGTTTAGTGGTTAGTCTCAGCCCTAAAAGCTTTGCTCAAAGAGTTAAAGGACCTAAAATCCTATGTTTGTCTTTGTTTTCTTTGCTTAAATCCACCTACAACAATTATGTCTCTCTCATGTACCCAGAACCGTGCATTCATTTTTGAACACAACCATTTTCCAATCTCTCTGCATGCCCGAGATTAAACACTGATTTTGTGACTTGGCCTTACTTTCAGAGAGTCCTGGGAGCAAAGATCATAAATGCACACTGCAGGTGACAGGCCTGATAAACAGACATAAATTGTATATGTATATCTGAAACATATTTTATCTCATTTCTTTAGTTTAGTTTTCTTTGGTGGAAAGGTGTGATAATGAAGCCTGGACTGAAATCCTGCAGTTTACTCTGCAAAAGAACTAGTATACATTTTTGAGACATTGCCTGGATGGCTGATATTTTTTCTGAAGTAGATGCTGGAAAAAACGACTACATTACAGCCATTTTCTCTGACGATTTAGTTTAACTGAGAAAATTGAGTGTACTTTGTCCATAATTGTAGAGAATAACTGTAAAAATCGTTAAAATGGTGCACACGTGGATGGTGGTTGGTTTTGCAGCAATATGGACAGCAGAGCAGAACAAAAGCAACAAAAAAAAAAGCAGCAGGGAGTGTATTTTTGCACATAGACCAGAAATAAAGGAGCTGCTGGCTGTTTGCATTGAGGAGCTGTGTCCTGTTTAACGGGATTTTTTGTGGCAGGTATAAACACATGCTGTGTATAATGCGAAAATCTTATCGCTTGTGGGCGGGGTTAGGATCAGTCAGTGGTACGACAGTAATCCACGCCGTACGTGAGGTGTTAAAGCACCAATGAATGGCAGGATTCTCCACTCAGACACAGAAAGGCTGTGTTTTTGTCAGGGGATCAGTGTCAAATATAATTTTTCCTCTGTCGCAGTGGGATAAACCAGCGGTGATATAATAATGACTCTTCTGTCGA
>CM029368.1:3152029-3224529 GCA_017165825.1 Hepsetus odoe
CAGTAACGTCTCGTCTGGCTGATTTATGATCTCCTCTCAGCGACTCCACTGGGCTCTGGGACGTCTCTCACAAACTTCTCTGCCTTCCTGGCTTTGATGCCTCTTCCGTGTGGCCTGAATTAGTTTGCTGAAATGTTTGGGCTGGCGCTCAGCTGTCTCGGTAGAAGACGGAGGCTTTCTTTGGATGAGAGGCTTTTAATCTCTGCTCTGTCACTGTAATGTTTACTCGTGTTCATTGGGGAGCTTTTGTCTGTCACTGCTGGAAGATCTGCGAAAACGCGGCGTTAAGGCACTTTTCTGCACAGTCTGCTTCGTTAAACATCCTCCAGTGTCTCTTTTTCTCCTTTTTCAGATTCTCATGTTACTTTTTTTTTTTAACACAGTCTCTACAAAACTGAGCATTTGACCTCACATGTTCAGACAATCAATGGGATCACAGGCTGAATAATATTTTCATAAAATGAACGGAACGAGGAAATCTTTGGCACTGGCTGCTCTCGTTCGCTCTCTGTCTCTCTTGTTTATTTTCAGCACTTCCTCTATTACTTCTTATTTCTCTCTCCTCTTTCTTAATTTTCTTTTTCCCATTTCCTTCTTTTTTTTCCCCCCAGACTGCCTGTCTATTTGTCGATCCATCCTTCTCTGTCTCTATCTCTTTTTCCATCTCCCTCCCTTTCGCTCTCTTGCTTGTTAACTCTTGGTCTCGACTAATTCTACCTGCTGTGTTTCAGAAGGTTTCTCTCATAGAGATGAAGGGATCGAAAGGTCAGTAGATGATAGTTTTTCCTCTCGTTCTCTCTGCAGGATCCTTATCGAGTGTCCAGCTGAATGGCTCTGGATCTAAAGGAGGACACAAAGAGGACGGCTCTCGCTCACAGAGCAGTGATGGAGGGAATGAGTACTGGGAGTATGGTTCAGCCAAGAAAAGGTGAGCAGGAGCTTGAGCAGCTCATTCTTCTCGAGAGCAGGGCAGCTTCTCATTAGCCTCATCTCATTTTCAGTCCTGCAAAATGCAAATGGTCTCTCTGACCAGTTTTAATGTGAGTTCTTACCATTAGCTGCTGTTTTTTATTTATTTATTTATTTTTATCACGATTGTTGTATTTTGTTTTTATTCATGTCCCATTGCTCTGACAGCACTGCTGCTGACATATTAGATTTTGGCCACAGTGTTAGACATTAAGATGGAGCTTTTAAATATTGTACTTTTATCAGGTTGCTTGACCAAATTCAATTAAAATCCTAAAGGAAATTCCTCAAATGGAGACACTGCTGTATTGCATCTAATATACAGCACTGTGAAAAGGTTCTAGGCAGGTGTGGAAAAAATGCTGTAAACAAAGAACGCTTTCAGAAATGGAAGTGTTAATCATTTATTTTCATCAATCAGTAAAATGCAGTGAAGGAACAAAATCAGGGCTCTGTGGGGCCAGAAGAACTGATGCTGGTCTGAAGGTAAAAGGTAGAAACACCAGATATTGATCTGATTTAGATTTTTCTTTTGTTCGCTCACTTTGCATTTTGTAAATGGATAAAAATTAACAACCATTATTTATATTTTTGAAAGAATTCTTTGTTTACAGCATTTATTCCACACCTGCCTAAAACTTTTACACAGTACTGTGTGTGTGTGTGTGTGTGTGTGTGTGTGTGTGTGTGTAATATAATATTTTGTATGAGCTGTAGTTAACAAACCTACACATACTCTGTTTTCCTGTTTATATCCATCCCGTTGCTTCTGACTAATGGAAAAATTTTCTTTCGTCACTGATTTTTGCAGCTGGGGTGAAGTGCTAATGTGTTTGTAAAGGAAAGGAGTGCGGTGAGGTGCTTCATAGCAGTTGTGGTTTACTTTTTGACTAGTCAGCACATTCACAGCCAATAATGAGAATTAAATGGACTTATTAAGGCAAAGCCAATGGTGAGCGTGCCAGGCCTGTGCTGGTGTGATGCAGAAAACCCCTCCATAATTCACTCCAGTCATGGAGACCAACTCTTATAGCTTCAAATAAGTTTGGAGCGTCGCACGGGGCTTATTAGCAAGATAATGACATACGACCAGTTCAACGATAAAGAGAAAATACTTGTTTAATTTGGTGGGATTGGAGCCCTTTAATAAGCGCTGAATCTTGGAAATGAATTTCCATTTCTTGTCATTATTAATTAGGCTCTTGAAGGCATGCTTAATTTTTTTTTCCTGTTGAATTTAATAATTAACAGGGAAGGAAAATTAATGTGTTCATGTACAGTGGGTAATTAACTATTTGACATGTTCTGTAATGTCTTATGGTTATTTTGTAGCATGAATATGTGCAAAGGCATTTAAATATGGGGGGGACAATGCTCACCCCGTTTGAACTGCTTTTCTTCCTTTCTCTTACCCTGAGGCAGACAAACAAATGCCCTGACGTGTAAAAAAGTAAGCTGAGCATCCCGCGAAGGGGTCTCCTCCTTTCACCACGGAGGGCGAGTAACACAGGTCCCATCACTCTCAATGCAGCTCCTGTTTTCATCAATTGATGTAGTTTCGTTTGGAGCCGAGCGCTGTTCCAGAGATTTGTGTGGAATGTGCTGGAAAACCGGGATAATGATGCTGAATGGTTAAACAGCCCAGAGACAAATCCTCCGCATGTGAGCACTTAGGAATGCTCTTAAATTACACACTGGCTCATAAAGCTCGGATAGAAACTTATTGGAGGTGTGTGTGCGTGTGCACACAGCTGGCTACCCTTCTGATGCTCCCATATGAAAACATTCTCTCAGCTCTAGGGGCTGGCTTGACTATTTTTTTTTTTTTTTTTTTTTTTTTTTTCCTGAAGCTGTGTGTGTGTGTGTGTGTGTGTGTGTGTGTGTGTGTGTGTGTGTGTGTGTGTGTGTGTGTGTGTGTGTGTGTGTGTGTGTGTGTTTGTGTCTCAGAATGACTCGATTAATAACATGTATTAAAACGTTCCTTCTTGATCATTCAGCAGTGATTAATAGGCTGTTTGTGTGATGATAAAACAGCTTCCGTTGCTTCTGCACTTCATATGATATTACTCCACATTATTTTTAAACCTGGTTTTAGCCCTGGTTCCCATTCTGGCCGCACATTTGCTGGTTGGCTCTTGTCCCCAGACCACGTGGTAGTTAGAATCTGCGGTCAAGAGAGAAAATCAAGCCCTGTGTTGGGCCACACACTCAGATTATAATCCTCACAATCAGCCTTTATATCAGTCGGGTTGTTTCTGGATCCAGGCAGAAAACTGTCCCCACAAAGTACAAACAATGTAAATGTACCCCAGAGGGACAGTTGTGTACCTTAAATGAGTCAATCAAAGCATTCAAGTAATCCATCAATTGTTTCATTATTTTAAAAGCTCTTTAACCATTTCATATATATACACACTGATTTGCTAAGGGCCCATTTTCTTTCCATTTGATTTTTTTTCTTTCTTTCTTATTTTCCAAACCTGAACCAAAAGATAGAAACAGTGTACAGTTTGAAACTTTAACATACTTTAATTATCAAATAGAATAATACGGGCTCTTTGTAGCAAACTCCCGTGGTCCCGGACTGCTTTCAGCTTATATGATGTGTACTCTCACACACTTCGAGCATTTATTCATGCACACGACCTGTGGGTCGCCCTTAATAAATACCTGGCTTGTGCACTGTGCCGCCTATATGGACGAAAGACTCGATTTTTCCAGACTGGTCTGTCTGCGTAGTCACCCACCCATCTCTATTCTCTTCTGTACAAGAAGTTAAAATTTAAAGAGTTGGTTTCAACATTTCTGTGTTGTTCCTGTTAGCAATTTATCCTTTAACTTCTTTTTTCCTTTTTTAGTGCTAAGCTGTTCTGACTTAAGGAGCCCACAACTAATGTTGTTTTGATTTCATTTAGAATTCTTTATCATTTATTCTTTCAAATATTATATATTTAGCTGAGCTGTTCCACTAATGACAACAAGAATAGAAATTACTTAAAAAGAATGATCAATGTTGACATTGATTTTTGTGAAATCACAGAAAGCAAAAGGTCAGAAAGCAAAGTCAGTTGTGTTCTCCTGGACTCCTGGTTTCGGTACCACCAGTCATGACTGTTGCCCTTCACAGGAGCTCCCTGATATGAGCTCTCTGGTTCTGTTGGATCACAGCAGCTTAACTTATTGTTGCAGTGCCAGGCTTGGTTTCTTAAAGAAGTGTTTGCACTTTTCCAGCAGTTTCTGAAGAGAAGGGTTTCTGACTTTGATCTGAGTTTGCGTACACTCATACACACGGGTCGTGAGCTTTATCTCAAGAATAGCCCGTAGACAAAGAGAATTAGCCTTATGAAGGACCTATTCATCCAGCGCTCTTTTTATAAGGAACAAACACACACACCCACACACATATAGCAGACACAGTTTGTGTAGGTCCACTGAAGTGGCAGTTCTCTGAAGAGGCCTGAACGCTGAATCAATCTCTGGTCCGGCTGCTGCATGAGAACAAAACCACTAACAGCACAGACGCTGCATCAAAGGCAGCGCTGGCCGAAGCCCACACAAACCCGGCAGCAGCTCTAGCACCGCAGCGGCCAGCGCCGCAGCAGATGTCCAGGACTGCCCCCACTCCTGACAAAGCCATTCACCATTCAACACTCCCCCAGACAGAAAACCCTGCTTGTCTGAGTGTGGGTGTACTTGTCTTTCAAACAGCATGCACTTACTTGTGAATGCGTGTGTGGGCGGGGATCAGCGTGCAGCACCTGCCTCCGGTCTACCTGTCATTTAATACCCCACTACAATCTTTAATCAGAGCAGTGCCCTCTAGACACCATCATTAAACCAGCTCCGCACCAGCAGACTGAGACAGACAGACAGGGTGAAGAAGGGAGGGAAAGAGAGCGAGAGAGCTAGAAAAAGTATTAAAGAAAGGATGGAGGGTTAGGCAAAGGCAAGACAGAAGCTGGGCCGGCTAGGCAGAAGAGCAGAGAATGGAGGATAGGAAGGAAATTAAAAAAGAGAAAAATGAGCGTGAGAGCTACATGCAAAACAGAGAGAGAGGATAGAATGAGACCAAGCAGGAGAAAAGGCCGTACCGAGGATTTAAATAAGCACAAAGAATGCATGTCAACGGCAGCGCTCTGTTCATTCTGGAGTGCCTTCCTTCGCCTTTCATTAGCATTAGCCCTCCGCCCGGAGTGGCAGCTCCTGCAGCCTGCCTGGCACTAATGAGAAACCTGCTCACCTAACGCTGGGCACTTGCCTGGTTTTACCCAGCTTCCTGCGCCTTTGTGTTCATATCAGGACTCAACTTTTTGATCAAGGGCTAATTTTTGCTCTCTAATTTATCACCGAACAGCATTTTTAGACTAACAAGATTTTTTCCCTTATCTTCTGTCTGTCATTAAAAAGTTCTCCACTGTTGATGCAACAGATTAGTCTGTCTTCATTTAAATGTGCAATATTTCACAACATTGATCTCAGTCTTGGTGAATAAATTTGGTCACATTTTAAAATATTGTTATGGACCTGTGTATCAGTTACAGGTGACAACAGTTTATTGAGGCTGATCTTTCACATGCCATCTAAGTTGACAGCCTAAGATGAAGCAATTGTTTATCAACTTTTTACTGGACTTTTTAACCTTTTTTTTTTTTTCTTTTCTTTTTTTTTCCCCCTCCCCCCTACAGCAGCGTTCTTTCCGCTGAACCCTTGTTAATTTCCAACGCTGGCTCATATGTATGTGCATGCTGCTACATTTCTTGGCCTTGGCATCCCTGTGCCCATGAAAGACGGCACCCAGGAGACCGATTGAGGAGGTGCCAGAGTCTCTCCCACCTGGCCTCTGCTGAAACGAGAGAGGGTGGAAAGGGGAGTGGAGGGGTTGGGAGGATAGCCAGATGCAAGCCCAGGTGCTGGGGGCGGCCAGGTTGGAGGGGAGGCGTCTGGGAGCGGCACAATGTTTGCGTTCCCATGCCTGCGAGAGGCTGAGAGCTCATAGAATCAAAGGTGCTGCCAAATGCAGAAATGACATCCAGCCACCCCTCGTTTACAATTGCGGCCACAAGGTACACGGGAGGCCCCCCTCAAGACTGGCAGGAGTTTGGGCTGACGCGAAGGGTTTCTTTGTTTATTTTGTGCTTGCTAGTTTGTTTGTTTGCTTGCTTGAAATCCCCCTCTCGCAGTGGAGATCATTGGAGTGTTTGTTCGCATGCGCCATGAAGTCCGTGCCAAATCGCTCTCTTGTGCCTCGCCAGTTCCAACCCGCTCTTCCTTCTGTGTGCTTCGCTCTCAGATCTGCAGTTACTTTGTTGTTTGTTGCGACGTGCCCATTTTCACCAACCATGCGGCAATCACCTGTTCCTATGGCGGTATAATGGCTCTATTGATTTAGCTGTAAATCCCTTTGGCGTTGGGAACGCTACATAGCGAACAACGTGGGCGAATGGCACGAAGAATCGATGGTGGCCGTGAAGAGAGCGATTAGGCATGATTGCTCTCTCTCGGCGGAGTAATGAGTCATATGTTTGCGGAGGGGCAGCATGCGGTGTGCCTGTGTGTGGGAGGGGGGTTGACGAGGGTTAGCGTGAGAAGTGCAGGCCCAGGTACAGCGGCTCGCTCCAAAGGTTTGCTGACTCATGAGACAGGAATGTCCAACTCAGACTCCTGCTGTGTCCAAACTGTGAGACTGATCTCAATTCCATACCAAGTGTAGTGATCAGCTGGAGGAGACAGCAATGTTGTCATGTTATGATATTTTTCTTTTAACCTCCAGAAATTGTCCTAGACAGCTGGAGGTCCATGCTGTTTGTATCTGCTATCCCAACCGTGTGTTATTGTGGGCTTGCAGTGTGTTTGTGTGGGCTTTCTAACCGTGTGTAAAGCTGCTGTATTCTGTCATGCAAGCAGGCACTACACATAGTAGGGAGCGGCTCCTGAGGAAGGTTGTTTTGACCGAGAGAGAGCTAGGGATAGCATTTTCATTGTTTAGTACACAGAGTGAACCGAATGCGTGACCCAGTAAAGCTCAGTGAAATGTGAAAGCGTGATTCCTTGCATCTTGATCGTGGCTGGTGAGAGATGACATGCAAGAAGTTTCTTGCTTTGTGTTTGTTTAGGTGGCAGAAACAATAGACTTGCGCTGCTGTGTAAAAAAAAAAAAAAAAAAAAAAAAAAAAAAAACCTGTTCTGTAGTCTCTAGCTGTGATGGCTTTCTCTGGATTACACAAACAAAACTCATATTCCCTCCTAATATGCATTTCATCCTAAATAATCCCAACCATCCCAGTACAGACATGTTTTTCAGGCCTTCCCATCAGCTTACGTGCTATACTGTTGTTTTTTTTTTTTTTTTTAAAGGCGAAAGAGGTTTTAAAAAGAAAAAAAAAAAAAAACTTTGGCCTATAAAGATCTTAAGTTTTGGCTGGTAATGAAATCGGAACTGGTCGTAAAAATGATGTCCTTACTCTCCTCCCCATTTAACAGCACCTGCTGGCGCTCTGTTGGCCCGCTGCATCGTTAAACTTCACAGCCTGGTGCGTTCCAACCCTGTAAAGAGAGTGATGGACATCTATAAAGGGCACGGGAGATGGAAACAGAGGCATTTATGGTGGTATTGGTCTGTCTGAATGTCCACTCCATATGCATTATTTAACATAGGTATAGACTATCTTTTTAAAAAGGAATCGAGTCCCAATCAGATTAGGGATAGTGCCTGAAGTGGGCGAGGGGGGTTTAAGATTTTAACTGTACACACTGGCCAAGGATAGCGCTCCACTTTAGAGCCAACACACAGCTCCAGTTATCCTTCTTCAGGTCATTTCAATCAGCCGCTCAGTCTCCAGGTGAACCGAATGACAAATTGCACTGGCCATAGTGCTGGCCATTATCGTCTAACATTTGCATCTCTAAAGGTGGGCAAAAAAGGCACAGCTTGAGGGAGATCGGGGCAGCATCTTGACCTTGCCTGAATGAGCACATGGATATGAATAACCAGCCGTTACAGCCATCACCACACAGTTCTCGAGCAAGAGCACTTTCTGGTGTCTGTATGGAGAAAAATGTACTTGTACAGTTGTGAATTTCAATAAAAGAAGGGTTTAAGTGAACGGTCCTTGGGGGGGTTGTTTCCTGGTGACCTTTGGTGACCTGACTGATAACCTAATATGTGGTCTAAGGTCAAAGGTCAGCTCACTGCATCACCATTTTAGTCAGGCTTAGCCATGGAGTATGCTTAGGCAGACAGGAAAGCAATAAATGCTTTAGATTGAGTGTCTGTGTTTACGTTAAGTGTCCACTGTGTAATTTTCCTGTGAGACAAATACTAAAATCACACTCATTTATTTATCTTTATTTAGCTTTATCTGCTGTCATTACTGCATCAAGGAGAAATGTCTGTTCCTGTTTCCCGTTAGTGGTCCAGTCCTGGCCGGCTTGTCCTTAGGTGTGTTTCCAAGATTTGCTCTGGGTTCAGATTAGTTTTAAAGTCGGGGCACTTTCTTCACTAGTGTTTGCCTGCTATACAGTTCTGAGTGTTATGACTAAGGCTGCTATTTGGAGCAAACCGTTTAGCTTGTGATTGAGAAGACTCGCTGACCCAGCGCAGCGTCTTTTTTAATTTTTTTTTTTTTTTTTCTGATTCAGTGTTTAGTTTTTGCCTCCTCATCCAGTGCACCTTTAGGTTTTTTAAATCCTGTTCCAGTACAGTGCAAGGAAAACCATCTACTCTCCTAGTTCAGTGTTGTGTTTTTGCCTCCTGTAACAGTGCAGTGTTGGGAAAACCTTCTACTTTCCCAGTGCAATGTTGAGTTTCTCCCTCCTTACCCAGTGCTGATTTTAGGTAAGAGCTAACTTACTGTTGTCTGGGTTCCTGCTAGGGTTACCACCTGCTGGCCCTTTGCATGGTTGGGACTACCAGCACAGCTGGAGACACCGGCTCTAATGACCGCATACACGTTTGGGGTTACTAACTGGACCGGTGCAAGGTTGGGGTTGCCACCTGCTGACCCAGTGATTATCCAGCATTATTGACCCAGTGCACTGTAAGTGGACCTGCTGACTCTGTGCTCTTTCAGATTTACTGCCTGGTGCAGTGTTGGGGTTACCACACACTGACCTAGTGGTGTACTGGCGTTACCCCTGATAGCTCAGTGTGATGTTGGAGGAGCGGGCCCTTCTGACACCGTGGACTGCTGGAGTTATCCGGGCACTGGGATATACTCTACACGTGTGCTGCTGGCTGTGTGTTGGGCCCTCTGAGCCAGCTGCTCTGTACTGGCAGGCGCTGCTATGAGAGTTTATCAGGAACATGTGGCCCATCTGGAGCTGTTTTGTGAGAGAAAGGGAGAAGTGAAAAGAGGGAGAAAGAGAGAGACAGTAACCCACAGAAGGAACACTTGCCCTTAGCTACGAATGGGTTCTCCTTCTGACTGCTCTAAAAACATTTGTCATTCTTGTTCGGCCTGTAGTATTTCTGTTTAACTCGATAGCTTTTTTTTTTCTTCTTCTCTCTGCATGGACAGATGATGTGTGTAAATGATTCTCAGCTTTTCCATGGAGTGTTAGTGCAGTCCTGAGTGAAAGGAACTGGGGCGAGACTCTGTTTGCTGACTCTGCTTTGTGTGCTCAGCCGAAACAGGCAAACAAGCGCAATGATGACTATATTAGAAACCGTCACTTTCAAACACTCTCATTTAATAAAGAATTGTGTCCAGGCAGTGCAGATATAATTCTCTTGAGCATCTAAGCCCTCAGTCATGTGTGCCCTTACTAGTTATTGTTGTGGATATCTTGTGGAAATATTGATGTTTTCCTTGTCTCATCAGATTACATCTGACAGAGTCTTTATTGAAAGATGTTAGGTTGCTTGGTGGAGTCTAACTCTGTGGCTGTACAGTAGCATGCTCTGGAGTTTATTTCCCCCAGATTATTGGCAAAGTATCTTCATGTTAATGACTGATCTGTGTACAGATTTTCTTGTCCGTCTCAAACTGCCAGCTGTTCAGGCAGTTTGAGCCGAGCTGATATCCCCGCGGTGGGGAAGATAGAGGGCCGCTTGCGTCAGTGTTTCCCCACAAAGAGTTTAAAAGCCCTCACCGCCCCTCCCACGCCAGACCTCAAATAGCTGCACCCCAGGGTCTATCAGCGCCTGCCCGCTCTTCATCGCTTCATCCATCTCTCCTCTGCATTCATTCATCTCTCTCTCCCTCCCTGCGTGCCTCACCCCTGCTCCTCTTGTCTGATCCGGAGTGGAGTCGGCTCTGCCGCTGAGATTAGGAGTGACTCCTGCAGATGAGGAATGCTTTGATACTGCGTAAAGGGGGGGTTGCTGACCTCAAGGCAAGAGATTGAGGTGGGGGGGGTTACCCTGTTTACTCCTGGCGCCGCAGTCAAGCTTTTGTTTGTGGAAGCTCCCTTCCCCCTTTACTTCACTCGTCTCTGGTGCTCTTTTAGACAAGCATTAACCTCAGCTGACGACACACACACACACACACACACACACACACACACACACACACACACACACACACACACACACACACTTACTCCACTTGGCAAAATCCCAGTCCTGAAGTGCTTGTGTTTGTTTGTCTACATGTTGCAAGGCCTCAAAGCTCTAGAGTGAGATTATGTTACTGGAGATTTTATTTGCAGCAGCCTGGCCTTATGTGCCAACTCGCAGCCATCCTGTCCTGCTGAAGCACCTCAATTAGTGGCACCCCTGTGTTTAGCACTTCACACACCTTCTCTTTTGTGAACATGATAGGGCTGGATCTTCACTTTTTTACCTTTTGAAGAAGTGACATACTGAATCTGAAATCATGTTAATCAAGACCATCCCTCCATACAAATCTCCCTAGAGCATTCAGTCATCAGTTCTCTCACCTCTTCAGTTCAGCTCACATAGGAGGCTACAGATTGACATTTGCAACAAAGGGGTCCAACCAAATGTCTCATTTTGTCCCTTTTTAGACTCATACCCAAGCTGTAGAGTTTAATGAGTTTGGAATCATGTACCTGAATGAAACTGACAAAGTGTATATGGATATATTGATGATAAATACTGGTTGTGTATTACAGATTGAAAAATATCCCTTATTCCCAATATTATATTTTTCTATTGCTCAACTCAAAAGCTAAGGTACAAATCCAAGCCCTGTAAAATTATTGAAATCGCCCACATCGTTTTTACTCCTTAAGGTGGGTCACTCTCTCTGACCTTAAGGCTCTGGACCATTGCAAGGCTTATTGCCTGTCTCAGCTGTTTCCTTTATAAACATTTATTTTCAGAAGAGGGAGGAGCACAGGGTGACATATAAGAGTGGAGGAAGATGCACACAGGTGGATTATATCCTTTGCAGGAGTTGTCAGGCTGAAGGAGATTTGAGACTCCTTAGTAGTGACGGGAGAGTGTACCTATACTGATTGGCTAGACAGAGAGATAGAGCTGGTGCAGCAGGTCAGGGCATTAAAAGGATAGAAATGGAAACATACTCGCAAACAAGCAGAGTGCATTGAGCAGATGGAAAGAATACTTTGAGCGGCTGATTAATCAAGAGAATGAGAGAGAGAGGGGAGATAAGTTGATGCAAAGATAGTGAACCAGGAAGTGCAGCGAATTAGCAAGATGGGAGGATGTTGATGAAGTGCAGAGGAGGCCAGAAGGAGTTACATTGTGCCTTAGTGGCCTTGGAGAAAGCATATGACAGGGTGCCTAGAGAAGATTTGTGGTTTTGTATGAGGAAGTCAGGAGTAGCAGAGAAGTATGTGAGAGTAGTAAAGGACATGTATGAGGGCAGTGTTACAGTGGTGAGGTCTGCAGTAGGAGTGGTAGATGCATTTAAAGTAAAGTTTGGAATACATTAAGGATCAGCGCTGAGCCCAGAGAAGAAGAAAGTGTTTCCTATATGCAAACGGAATCCCTAAAGGAAGATCACACTTAACACTTTTAAACAAGTGCGGCACATTTACGAACAACTGTATTCTGTTTAAATCAAATCTGCTTTGATCTGAACTGGACTGAACCACCTCTGTCTCCCTGGTGAGTGTGTACTTAGGAGGGAACAAAAAGGTACATCTTCATCTACATCTTTCTTCATAAACAGAGATGTGTATGAGAGTATGCTTCATTGGGTGATGAACACCAGTGCCTGCAGTGAACTGCTATTCCACACGTTGTGGCAGCTGTTGCTTATAAAGCAAGGTAACAGAAAGGTTAAAAAAGCATTATCTCAGTTTCTCATGCAGCCCCTCCTTCCTGCACCCTGCACCCACCCTCCATTTAGAGCAGAGAATCCAGGTCGCACCGCGCTGCCTCTTTTCCGGAGGGGCAGGAGTGCTCCTCTTCTCCCGCCACTCTGAAAGCTAATCAATGACACAGAACAGCCCTGCATGGAACATCAGAGCAGCAGTGCTTTGAAGGCAGAGGATGGGGATTATACAGGGATGAATGGGGACATCCTGCAGTAATCCGCAGGTGCTCACTCTCTCACCCCCCCACACTCTCGCTCAATCTCACACTCTCTCTCTCTCTCTCTGTGTCTCCGATGCTCTTTCCATATATATATATAAACTCTTTCTCCCCTCCTCTTCTTTCTTCTGTCTATCCAGCTCTGCTGAGCTTCATCTTCATTTGCCATTTGACCCCTTTTGCTCACCCCAGTGAAGATGCAGCTTTACCAGCTTGAAGAAGGCAGAGCGATCAGAAAAGAAGACTCAGGCATGTGGAAACTTGCCCACCTGCCCTGGTTCCATTAATACCCGTTGCAGGGAGAAAAGGTGTCAACGCCAGATGAGATGATGTGCCCCCCCCCCCCACCAAATGGGACCTGATCTGCCTCAGCTCTTTTTCACCCAGTGCCCCTGTTTTCCTTCTTTGGGACGGGCAGAGTAACGTGATCAGGGCCCAGTTCTCCCTGTGATGATCTCAGGCCATTGTTAGTTTTTATCAGCGTTGAATAATGCATGGCCCTGGCCTCTCATTAGAACTGCCACACGATTGTGTGTGAGAAGCCATATCTGGCCCATTAAGAGTCACATGGCTCAGGAAACTCCATGGGGCTTATTGTGTTGCAGGATCTCCTGCGCAGGATGGAAGGAAGAGAGAGGCAACTGCGGAAGTGGGATGCCCAAAGCAGAGCAGCCCAGTCCCTTTCCTCCCTCCCCTCGTAGTTCCGCTCTGAGCCCGAGTGGTTGATAGAAGAGAGGAGTGGAGGATGTGGTCAAGGAGGAGCCACCCCCCTCCTCCTTTTAACAAAAGTGATTTATGACCATATTCACTCTGAGCGAAGTCGGAGCAAATGCTCTGCCTTTGGAGCGTTCCATTGTTCCCCAGCGATGAGGGGAGGCTTTAAAAACCCTTTAAACTGCAGAAGTAGTTGTTATTAATCTACAGTCTTATTATTTAAAGCTAGAATAAATTATGCCATGAAACTGTTGGCAGATATGTAGTGATACGTTGAGGACTTGAATCATGGACCCACAGGCATGTCCATGCAGCTTAAGGGGTTAAGTTAATGCTGACTTCATCTGCTGACTGCATGCTCAGACAAAGGAGCACGCCGCTAATGCACTTGCACTGCATTTGAACTGTTTATAGTTCTTCAGCTCTTTGATAGTTCCAGAAAGAAAAGCACCACTTGCTGTGTGGAGTCAAAGCTGTCTTTCAGCAAATACGCCCGCGTCCTCAGCATTGTCCTGGTGCTTCTTTATTTAAAAAAAAAAAAAAAAAAAAAAGTAGGCACATTGATGAAGCGCTAGAAACAGTGCACTCCTCTTGAAGCTCATGTTTCTGCTTTGCTTCAGGGCTCTGTTTGGACTCCCTGGGTTTGTCTCCATCACCATCTGCTTTCAATACACCGTGCATGCTCAGTGTTTACATCTTGAGCATGTGGTGAGAGGCCAGCGTGGGTCTTTATGTCATCCAGGGCTGCACAATTTATCGTTTTAGTTTTGATCGATTTTCTTATTGCCCGAGACTGCAGTGTGCCAAAAAGCCATCAAATTTTTAATTTTTTTTTTGAAAGCATCATTGCCAATCTCAGTCCCACAAAGAATGTTTCTGTGGGTGTTTTGGAGGAATCAACAAAGCACACAGTTTTGTTTAATTTGAAGAAAAATAAAATAAAGTCCAGTCTTTTAACCACGTCACTGGTGAACATTATCGATTCACCAGTTCATTTTTAATTTACTACAATTTTTAGTAGTATAATTTTAATTCCTCTGCTTTGTCCATGTCATGCAGCTCTACTGCCGTCCTACAGAATGGCACAGTAGGGACATTGTGCTGTGTAATGCAGCCTTGTTTTCCTCATTCTGCCTCACTGTCTCTTAGCCTTCTGTCTCTTACTCAGTGCTAGCGGATGCTTGGTTACCATACAATTGGCCATTATGCCCTTAAAAGGGGAACACATACGATGAAGGGCCCAATAAAAGTGGGCTGTCACTGGTGTTTTTTGCAGTCTAGACTGAGGCTTTGAACCCTGACAATGCTCATGACTTCGCCAGGACCTTTTTTTCCCCCCTCAGCTGCTTCAAACTGACTTTAATTAGCCCTCATTTAGCTGCTTTCACTCCTTTGAAAAGCCCTGCTCTGTTCTTCATCCTATTTGTTTTCATGGGAAAAGCAAAGCAACACACAAGTTCCTTGCTTCTCATGCGCCGACTTCAAAATTAAATGAAACCTTTTTAAAGTCATGAATCCCATTGAAATGTGTAATATTTTATGAAGATGCTTGGCTTTTTTCAGGATTATGTGATTTAGGAGTGAGCTTATGGGGACAATTTGTTTCCGTGTGTGTGTGTGTGTGTGTTTGTTGGCTTGGACTTCTGACTTTTGTTCCCTAAAAACTCCTCTCTGACATTCTGATAAGCTGTCAGTCAGCATTTAATCTCTTGTGAAAAATAGCTACTGGTGTGTCCCTGAGGGGGTATCTTGTCTCTCCTCCATTTGTCCACATTCCACTGTCTGTCACCAGCCCAGAATCTGCAGCTCTCAGTGCGGCTCATATTTAGCCTCGCGCTACTTCTTGCTCAGCTGCAAGTCTGTCTCACAGTCTCGACTCCTCCCTTCCTCTCTGTAATATCAGCCCGCAGCGGAGAGGTGGGGGGTTGAGTGGCATCCCAGTGTAGAGTCACAATTGAATACCAAGTGTCAGGATTGGGCCAATATCAGCATTCAGAACAAAGAGGAGAAAGAGCCCAATAAAACAATCCTGTGTGATGTCTGGTTAGCTGTGTTAGTGTTTAAAACCAGTTTTGACCAGCTTTTAGATGCTGATCTCATGTGAACTGATTTTTGTAGTTTTGAACAGCAATATCAGCCTATGCTTAACGTCCAGGATGACACCGTGGTGTTGTCTCCTCTAAGGGTGTAAAAATGCACCAGCTGAAGTTGTAACAACAGTTTAAATGATAAAATTATTGATCATTATTCAACTGTTTTAAAAAAAAATTATTCTGCTGTTATTAGTGAGGACCATCATTTCACTGAGCAGTTTGTGAAGCTGTGAAGAAATGACCTCAGTAATTGCCCCCAATTAACCATCACCCATTTTGCACTTAAGCTCATACAAAAACATAATTAGTATATTAACTTTTATGCAATGTTTTTTCACCTGTGGCCTGATTGGTCAGATTCAATGATTGGTCAGTTTAAGGAAATCACATTGAAAATGGCTTTATTGGTGGAAGACTTTGCCACTATTAAGGCATATTTAACACAGCTCTTGGGCCTTCTATGCCTTAAACTATTTTGCAGAACTTCTGTTATCTTGAGCACTTTAAGGACTGATGTTATACCTACCCCCCCAGCTGAATGAAATATAAGAATGGAAAGTTGTGAGAAATTTTCTGAATATTGAATTGAAATTCTGAATTTGACTGAATTTGAGATTTACTGTTACAGTATGAACGATACGTTGGATGGAGTCTCCGTGTTTCACCACTCCCTGATTGGATTCTCAGGGGTGCAGTGAAGTCAGTCTGCAGTATTCGGTCCTCTGCTGGGGACAGGCCATGGACGTAGTGTAGACCAGTCCACGGCTTTTCTCTCGGTCTTGGTGAAAGCGATAGCGGTGGGTGAACTATGGGACTCTGGGTTGGAGAAATGTGAAAGCGTAGAGGTTTGTGTGTCAGAGCGTAACAAACCGGGCCCGCCCTGCTCCAAAGGGGCGAGGGGTCAAAGGGCAAGACGGCTCACTTTAAGAGATTTGTTTTACAGGCTGTTCCGAGCTTATGATCAATAGTCGGGTTTCTCTCCAGCTGTCAAACAAACTCAAAATCAACTGCACAGAATTTCCTCACTCAGAAAATATGGTTCACCTGCAGCAGACACTTGCTGTCTGTTTACCGTCACTGCCTGAACAGATGCTCTTCAGACGTTTCATTTTCTCACTTCACTCTGTCTGACTAGAAAAACGCTTTTCAAGGGGATGAACAGAACAACGCTTGTTTATTTAGGAACAATTAATACTTGAATCTTTCTGCACCTTTAAACCACAGACGTTTACTCAGTTTCCAGTCTGCATGATCAACAGGTCTCACTCGCTCGCTCGCTCGCGCGCGCGCACACACACACACACACACACACACACACACACACACACACACACACTATATATATATATATATCTCTTTCTCTCCTTGTAAGTAATATTCTTTACATATTTAATGCTGTTCAGTGATGCCTAATATTTGCAGGTCATTTTTTTTTAAAGCCTCAGACTTACTTTGCTCCTGGCTTTGTGTGTGCGTGTGTGTGTGTGTTCAAAAATATTCACCGTGCGGTTCTCTGAGATCGAGTGTGTAGGCTGTTTTGAAACAGTGTAGCTGAAACCTGGCTGTTCATTAACAGGCAGCGTCCTGTCCTCTGTATCCACAGATTCTTTCTCTCGACGCGCTCGCTCGATGACCCGCTCTTCAGAGAAGCAATTTCCAGCGCGCTGTCTTTCAGGAGTAAATTGATGTGATTTGATATGGGCCACGTTTTCTTGTTATTGAAGGCTGAATCAGAGTGCTTGGTGTCTTGGGCTTTTTGACAGAAAAGTGCTCTCCTTTATTCAGGGCCTCAGTAGTGTATGATTTGAAACCGGTTTGGTGAAATAGCCGTGGCTCCGGCTGGCAGCGTAACGCATTCCCTCAGACAGAGAGACGGAGGAGAAGAGCAAACAGCCCACGAGGAACAATGTGTCTGGAGAAAACAACACTGGTCACGATTGATTTGCAACGCTGCCTCCTCTTTGTCCAAACTGTTGTGCTTTGCTGAAAAATCTCAGTAACAGGCATCTGATTGAATGTGAGATTAATTTGTACAGCAGGAGAACATGTTTGATCTTTTTCCCCTCTCTGTCTCTCTGAGGAAAATGTGTGTTGGCACAAATCGCTTAAGAGCTGAGAGGACTGATTGTCAGTGAAATGATGAAATGTTGCTGAAACGTGTGCCTGTGCGTGTGTGTACATTTTGTTAATTTGTTGGAAAACCAGAGAAAAACAGAATTAAAGAACCAAAATCTCATCTTGCAAGAAAGAAAAACCCAAAAACGAAAGCTTTTTTTTTTTCCCCCTAAAACTTCTTTCCATTAAATTTTGAAAAATTGTCTTGAGGAAAAGATCTAGATCTGTTTTTGCACGATATCTCACTGAAGACTGTTTTCATTAGGAAATACTCGGGATCATTGATCAAATAATAATTGAATACAGTAAAATTACAAAAATCTATATCGTATATACAAACAAAATGTAAAATACACCCACAAACACTATCTGGGCTTCAGAATTATGTCCTTAATTTGAAGTTTCTGATGGACATTGTCCTGCTCTCATAGTTTCTTGTCAGCATCTTGTGTTGTTTGTCCAGCCGAATCACAACGAGAGCCTGAGAGCAGGAGGGGAAAAGAGAGAGAAACAGTCTCATCTTTGCAGATCTTTTATAGCAACTTGAGCATCCTTTAGTCTTTTTTTTTTTTTTTTTTTTTTTATCAGTTGTCAGCTGCTGCAGAGGTTTTGGCAGCCCGTTCAGGAGAACTTAATTACATCTCGGAGCCGCAGCATGAATCAAAAGTCAGCAATTACAGGGCGGACAGCAGCTGGCAGGTGCTGCTCTGAAACTGAATGAGGGGGAATCCACAGCCTCGAAGCAGCTAGCGATGATCTCTGCTCCACTCCAGCGCCGCTTGGAGAACAGAGATACCGAGCAGGTCCGCGCATGGCCTGATCCAGACTGACCGAATTAGTCACGCCAACAATAAGGCCCAGAGTGCAGTTTAACCATTACAGCAGCAAATCTTTCACGAGGAATTTTATAGCTCCAGGGCAACGTTATTTGAGACTCGCTGCTAAGCTGGGATTTACAGAAAACAGTGTTTTTATAACGGGGTCACAAAAGCAGGCTGCATGTGAGAGAGCGCGTTTAATCCATGCTGTCTATTTTCTTTCTCTCTCCCTCTTGCTCTTTCTGTCTATCTCTGTCTGCTTTTCTGTCTTTCCATCTCTTTCTCTCTGTTTCTCTCTGCCTCTCGGTCTCTATCTCTCTTTCTGTCTCTCTCTCGCTCTCTGTTTCTATCTCTGTCCCTCTGTCTTTCCATCTTTGTCTTGCTCTTTTTCTCTGTCTCTGTCTTCCCATCTGTTTCTTTCTCTTTCTCTGTCTATCTCCCTCTTGCTCTTTCTGTCTGTCTCTCTGTCTGCCCTTGTTTTTCCATCTGTCTTTGTTTCTTTCTCTCTCTCGCTCTCTGAGCAGTAGAAAATAGAAAATACATTCCTAGTCAACAAATACTTTTTTTAAGAAGTGGTTGTTTTGGTTGTGACGAGATGCCTCGTATCTTGATCACCACATGATCGTCTCTCTCTCCCCCTTTTCACAGACCCCGCCTGCAAGCACAGCGGAAGTTTGCACAGTCTCAGCCGAACTCTCCCAGCAGCACTCCAGTGAAGCTGAGTGACTCCTCACTCCCCACACCAGCCACACAGATCACTGACCTCTCCAGAAGAAAGCCCAAGACAGAGGACTTTCTCACCTTCCTCTGCCTCCGAGGTAAGTCCAGAGTCATCATGATGTTTGTCCCCATATTCACTCACTCCCTGCAGTGACCAGTCAGCAGTGGTTTAACAGTGGGTAACTGGTAACTGTGGTTTGATGGTGAAGGATAGTGTTACATTTACCAGTATGCATATCCACATGCACACACACCGGTCCTTGAGCTCAGTCCTATATTACTGTAGAAATCAGGTTGCTTTCATGCTGGTAATGTGTAAACATACCTATTCTCTCTCTCTCTCTCTCTCTCTCTCTCTCTCTCTCTCTCTCTCTCTCAAACACACACACACACTGTTGTAGTCTTTTCCAAAGACACACCCTTCCATTTCTGCCATTTTCTGTGCACGGTTCACATGAAAACGGCATTAACACTGCATGACATGTGGGATTGAAAACATACTCTCTTCTTACACACACACAGACCATGGCCCTGATCTCAGCAGGAGAGTACCATCTATAAATAATCAAGCCACAGGGCTGCATCAGTGGTCGGCAGGGTGCAGCCCAGCTCTCTGGGTGCTGAGTGGAAAATGCCACTGGAGAGAACCAGAGAGCTGGAGTGTGTCCATACACACTTAACCCGTCCTCTGTTATAGAGCACTGAACACACAGACTCACCACAATGCAGACCAGGGCTTTTTATATTCATCCAGCAGCACTGCGAGCTGGCCAGGGAGCCTCCTCAGACAGAACAACAAATCCGAGGCACACAGTTCTACACCCTTCCTCAGACAGATCAGCAGTGGGGTTCTTTCAATTACAGACATAACCAGTTTGCCATAGATTTATTCTTTTTTCCTCAGACTGAATGATAGACCTTTGGAAACAACCAGTGTCGACAACCAACAAGCCAAAGTATTATCATCATACCAAATAGTTTTAAAGAAATTATTTGGAAGCACTTTACCTGCAAATACTTGAGTTACTTTGTTCATTTTTTATATTTAGATATTTTAAAGTCTATATTTCTGTAGGAACGTTACAACAGTGTTTATAGTTTCTGAAACCAACATGAAAAGCTGAATGGACCATCAAGTATACAAGAAAACCCAAATAGATCTGCTCCTGATTGTTCAAATGTGAAGAATGACCACTTGTGTCCAGAAGGGGGAGCTCTTTCTGGTGTTCTCATGACAATCAAGGAGAAACTGCACACCTGCATTTACCTGTCTTCGATGGTTAAACCTTATTTGAGTTTATGCAACTTGAAATCAGCAATTAAAGCCAATAAAGCCTAGTTATATTGTGATGAAAAGCTGATTGACACTGGCAGTAACCTCTGTATCTCGTGTGTCACAAAGACCAGTACTAAACATAGAAATGTCCTTTAAAGTACCATTTATATCTAGACCCTTCTGTTAATACACATGGACACATCTTTATGCTTTTCTAACCAATAAAAAAAGCACAATTTATTTCAGCCAGTAACAATAATTATCGGTACATTGATAAGTGTTTGTGAATTTTTTTTCTTTTTCTTTTTTCTTTTTTTCTTTTCTGTAAAAGATAGAGGTGGAACCGCAGACATGTAAACTGCTCTTTTATTTATCAGTGCATGATGAAAATGCATCCGATACAATGGGAAGCTGCCAAATGACTCTTTGTCACTTTTATGGCTGCATGATAAACTGGCGTTAGTGTATAAGGGTGGGCTGGGCTTTGTGTGTGTAATGCTTCTCAGGGGTGTGTGTGTGCGGGCTTGTTTCCTCTGTGGCTCCAGAGTGGCTTCTTAATCCACTTTATAGAGGCAGTCCAAGTTAATGCTAATGCCAGACTCAGCTAATGGACGTGGTTATATCTGTCTCCTCAAAAGCTGTGCTCGTGAAGATGGCTGCCGTTTGCTTCTCTTGAACGTTCAGATCATCATGCTCAAGCACAGAGTGGTTCATTCTCCCATATCAGTGGTACATTAAAAAAAAAAAACACAGTTCAATGTGTAAAAAAGGCAAACGATCGCGCTAGTGTTTCTACATAATATTAGAGAAAAATGTCTTCTGCGTCTTCTGAACAAAGAGTCACACGTGTAAAGACTGAGGGGCAACGTTCTGTATGTTCTGAATACATTTCTTAATTACCAGAGCTTTAAAATGAACCCAAAACCAATTGCTTGCTAATCTAATTCCATGTACAGTTTAGGCAATGTTTACATGAAATAAAATCTGAAGGCACCCTGAGCTTCCAGGAATTCTCTTGCTTCTTCTCAGCCACGCTCTCTTGACAGAACCACACGGCTCCCAGCTTTGCTCAAACCCTCCTCCATCACTGAATCTCTGGCTAAATATTTACATTCATCCCTATGGAATTCCTGAGTGCTGTTCTTGGACCTGTCCTGAATTCCCTCCCGGATGCGCTTGTCTGGGTGTGGGCATTTGATGAGTGAGTCTCCCCTGAACCCCTGCAGTTTCTCTGCTCAGATCTAGAGCTTTACACAGTTTACTTTGGACCCACAGTGAAGATTATGGGCCCAGGTGTCAGAAAGGCAAAACTCTCTCTGGATGCTGCATGTGTGCGATGTAAACGGCCCTGCAACCTGACAGGAAAGAAAAATACAGCAGCTGAAGTGAATAATATTGATTATCTGATTAGTTTCTCTCAAGGGGTGGATATAGCAGGCAGCGAGTGAACAGTCAGTGTTGGGAGAAAAACGGGCGAGCGTGAGGATTTGAGCGACGAGGAACACGCTGAAAGGACTGGATCAGAGCATCCCCTAAACAGCAGGTGTTGTGGAGTGTTTCCAGTTTCCAGTGATCAGATCAAATCAAAAGTGGTTCAGGGGAGGACAACTGGTGAAGTGGAGACAAGATCTGGGCACCCAAGGATCATTGGTGGGCCTGGAGAAGGGAGGCTAGACAGTTTGTTCAGATCCCTTAGAGAAACCACTAACTCAAATTGCAAAAACCCCAGTGCTGACAATGAGTATGCAAGTGCATGGACATGCTTAGTTATGTGAAAGTGACGGTCATTGTGAGACACAGCACACAGTAAAGCACAACAGAATGCATCCTCTGCTTTTCGGCCACGCACACCGTGCAGCAGTCATCAGCCATATCCAGCAGCCGGCGAGCGGTGACTGGGATGGTACCTTAATCAAGTGTACTTCAGGGCGGCCTCGAACTCACAAACCTCTGAATCTGGTCCCTAACCACTAGGCCACTGCAGATACACAGAGCTTTGGACAACCCTGGGTCGGACAAAAATATAATCATCTGCATTTAAGGTCATATTTTACCTCCTGTCCTTTACTGTCCCTCAAAAAATTTGTGGCGTTTATAATTTAGAAAACCATCTTGATTGTTTCTACAGGGGCTTTTTCAAAGTGTGTATGTGTGTTTGATAGCATTTATGAGCATTCCAGAGAGCTTGCTGTTGATCTTTCAGCGAAAGAGAGTTGGTAGACGTGGGTAAATATTTTTTTCCTCTCTCTCTGAAAAAGATCAATGCCATTCTGGGCAAAGGCAGCAAAGGTCAACCGGTCATTTGTTCAGCAGCACCGTTACGGCTGATGTCCAATGAAAGGTTTGTCTCATTGAACAAACATTAAGGAATAAAGCCAGGCCTCCGGTTGGTCGGGCGTATAGGCAGCAGTAAGAGTGATTGATGATGTTTTTTTTAGTAAGAAGGAAAAGAAAAAGTTGAGAAGAAAGGCAAAGTTTTCTCCTCTTTGTTGTTGCATCTGCAGAGTTTACTCTACAACGATGGGAACAGTGTAATGAGCCACATTTTTATTTCTTTAACATGGAATGATATTTTTAATCTCTCTTGGGAGGAATTCGTTTTCTGATGCAATGTAAAGTAATGTGAGACGCTCTCTCTCGCGCGCGCACACACACACACACACACACACACACACACACAGCGGGAATTCCACCACACCGTTCTGCACTGCTCTGTTTATATGCGACATACCACTTTAAATCCAGGCTCTGATGGGTGTTTATACCCGTGGAGAAATCCATTTGGTCGTTCTCCAGTGTGTGAGTGTGTGCGTGTGTGAGTGTGTGCGTGTGTGTGTATGCGCGCGTGCGTACGCTCACTGTTTCTGAGAGAAATGTAATACACACTCTCGCAGCGAGTCCCTGACACGGAAACTTTGTTGGCAAAGTCTGAAGCACAGTATCTTTTGATTCCTCTTATCATTGGCCACACACACACACACACTCACACTCTAATACAAAGAACTGAGACAAGGTAGTAAATGAGTAAACAGCACTGTCTCCAGTGTTACATAATGGCAGGTTGCTCTGCGTGTGTGTGTGTGCAAGAATAATAATTAGCAAGAATCTCTATGAATTATTTGCGCGTGTGTGTGTGTGTGTGTGTGTGTGTGTGTGTGTGCATGTATGTGTTTTATTTATTTATATATATATATATATATATACACACACAATGAGACACACATACATGCACACACACACACACACACCCTTCCTTACCCCATATAATAAACAATTGTTGTATTAAACCATTTTTTTTGTGTATTTAGCTCTGCCCTCATTCTTTCTGCTATCAGAGCTGGAAGGACCTTATGTTGGTCAGCTCGTGTGTGTGTGTGGTTTGTACATACTTGTGCTCATTTTTGCTGAGGAGAGGAACAAAGATAGCTGATTTCAATTCAATTAAACATGCTGACGTGTGCCGTTAGCCTGCGTGTGTGTGTGTGTGTGTGGGATGCAGGCTGATTGAATTTGCCTGGTGACTTCCTCGCACTGAGGGCGAACCGGGTTAATGGATTTGCAGACATTCAGGAATGTAAATTAGAGAAGATATAATCTGTAATCCTTCCACATTCGGTCCTGCAGCCGCAGCCTAGAGACAATGTTATTGAAAGCCCCTCCGCCTGCTGCTCAGGCAGACCCCTCCCCCCTCAGCCCTTCTTTCCCACTTTTCATGGATGACCATATGTTGTGTGATGCAGGGGCGGCAGGGGGCACTTCACCCTGACAGCTCTCAGCTCATCGACCCCGCACTTTACCCCGCCTCCCAGGCCACCGTTAACCTGCCCAGATCCTGGCTGTGGAGCTCACTGCAGGTGGTTCAACACAGCCGGGGCAAGAGCTGCTCCTGGATCAGGGTCTCTCAGTGTGATTTGGCCTCTTTAATCTGCCATTTGTTTTTAATTTAAGGAAAATTAAGCAATAGAGCATATGCATCATTGTTCAAATGGAGTGGACTTGTTTGCATTTAGTTATAGATCTCTTAAGATTCACAATGCACATAAGTTCACTATAGACAGAAACTGTGCCTAATCTGAACCTTTATACTGAGAGTATATGTTAAGTCGTATCTCGGCCATGATGGGGAAAAACTTAAGCCAGAGAATCCTACCCCACCATCAGCAGCCCACATGGTGGACAGCATCCAATCAGACAAGGGCCAAACCTTTACTGGCACACATGATTGGTCCTCTCTTAGGCCCATTTGTAACTCCTTGCTTTCTTTGTCACTTAAAAAGAACAAGAGAGCAAAGCTCTATAGTAGACAGTTTTTACTGGTTGTAAAATTATGTCTGTGTGGTTTAGGCAGCACAATCCTGTGGGCCGCCTTGCTGCATAGTATGATTTGTGTGTCAGATAGTGAAGAATATGAAAGCATGTATAATTGGAGCTCGGGGAAGGCCTGGCTTTTATTTTCCCTCTCTGTCTGGGAGCTGACAGCCTTGGAGCCAGTGCCAAGGTAGGCGAACAGGTGAGAAAGCAACTGCGAAGACTGGAGGGCACAGCCCAGTGGATGGTGCTTATAAATCTGGTTAAATCTAGTCGGTGATGTCGCGGCAGCTGGCTCCAGCAGCTCTGCTTCCGGTGCCCTCCCCAACCTCTCCTGGGGCCGAGCATAAACACTGAGGGGCGTCTGTGACAGATTACAGGACTCCAAGCTGATACTGCTTTAAGAATTCTTCCCTGCCTAACAGTAGCCCAGCAAGTTTATCTGAATCCACATTTAGCCATCAAATTTTGTTCCAGTGACCAGTGGCCAAGACAAATCTGTCCCTACCCGACCATAGGCCTTAAAATTTTGTCCAGACCTGGCTGTAATCCTCAAGATTTTCTCTAAACTATTTAGACACGAAATTCTCTGTCCACGACGACAATGAGCCATAATATTCTGTTCCAACTTGACTGAAGGGCCTTGCAGTTCAGCTGAGACAGAAAGGCTTAGTGAAGCAGCATTATGAGTACTACATGGACGCAAATAGAACAGGACACTAGGACAAAGGTCCCTGAGATGCCAGATGGAGGACATATAGTGCCAGAAAATGCAAAAATTCTGTGTAACAGACTGTAGCGCACACGATTCTGTGCCATCCTGATATGGCTTTTAAAAAAAAAAAAGTTCATCAGGCTTTAAGCAGAACATATTTCCTATCTGAACCAACTGTTAGCTAAACATTTGTCACAGACACAACACCCAGAGCCTTTGCTGTTACTGCACACATTTTTGTCTGTACTAGGTTATCCTGGACCACATTCCAATTTCAAGCAGACCAAAGTCACGATATTTGGGATTAATTCTTCCAATTCTTAATATTCTTGTGTTCTTTAAACCTCCTCTGCATAGTGATCCCGATCTGAACAGGCATCTTTCTTAGGGTTCATTTCAATATTTCAGGCTCTAGTGTCTGTAACATTACGATGTAGAAGTGCTTTGTTGTGGGGTTCTCACTGTGGCCTGGCACACTCAGCGACATTACCTGCCAGTAAACTGTTCTCCATTTAGCCTCCCCTCCACAGTGTCTCAGTCCTGAAGGGCTCCAGACCTCTGACACTTGCCCCACTCAGGTGACGTCTGAGGTAGCGCGGTTATTTTCTAAATGAGTGGAGTCGTTTGCAGCTGATTGTAAGCATCCCTTCTTTGTTTGCTCTGCTGTTCTGCCTCTACTTGTCACTTGAGGAGTTAAGTTGTTTAAAAAGGTGAAAATCTGATCTAGTCAACAGCGACTATTTCTCTCTCCCTCATACACCACGTCTACACGGGCAAGCGTGTGATGTGGATTAGGAGTCGGCCTGGGATCGGAGGGTGTGGGTAAAGAAATCGACACCTCTTACAAGTAGGTTGCCTGGGTACCTTGGCTTGAAGTGCAGTCCCCGTCCCTTTGTTCCCTGGGCGCTTTCATGGCTGCACCCCTGCTGTGGTGTTTGTGTGCATGGGTTAAATCTGAGGTCCAATTTATTGCAGTTTGCTGTTTGCTTGTGTGTGACCTCAATGATGAGAATAGTCTTTCCCTTTCCTTCCTTTCTCTTTTACTGTGGAAAGCAGGAGTTTTTCTGGCGCTCTGTTGTGTCAACTTGAACGGCTTAAAAACGATGGTCTTAAAACTCGTTGATTCATCAAAAAATGTTCTTCTTTACACAAATGACACAAGTACAAATATAATGGATAAGAACCCGGGTTCTATTGTTTAAAAGGGTTCTTGTTTTGATATGATGCATGGTGCATCAAAAACTGTAGTTACTCAGCATTGGTAAGCGTGCTAGATGCTGTGTTACGAAGAGCTCTTTTTAACTTTACTGCCATGATATAATTGAGCTTTATAGTGCCCGCTGTTTCCCTCTGCTGAGAAATATAAGTGACCCCTCACTTGGCCCTGACCTGGAAGGATGTGTCGTGACCGCGTCAGCTGCTCTTCTCTCTGTCTGAATTTGAGGTGTGATGCCACGCCCTTCATCAGCGCAGGAGCAGGCAGCGAGTGCCTGTGAGCTCTCTGAAGCATGATGAGCTTCTCAGCCAATCCTACTTATCAATTAGCTACAGACTTTCTCCAGGAATAAGGCTTGAATGTTATTTCTTTATCATTGTAGAGATGTTCAATAAGCGATCTTTTGTTCATGCATTTGATTAGAAGATCAGATATTACTATATTTATATATATACATGTGTATTGGACATTATGTTTTGCATGGTTTTGAGAAATATATAACATTTTGAGTGTTGTTTTATTTGAAATGACTCATTCAGTCTTATTGACTTTGCTGTCACTGCTAAATGAACCGAATGATCATGAGTTTTGTGTTCTGGTTCATGTTTGTGCGTATCTCACATCTGACGCGCTCTTCCGATCTGGTATTAAACAGACAGCAAGAGCTTTTGTCCACAGGCAGAGTAAACAGAGAGCCTTCCTTTATGCTCAGATACGCACGTTCCCCCTTCCTTCTCTCTGATCCAGCGTCGCTTTAACATGCCACTTCCTTTAGCTAATCCATTGTTCTCCAATTAGCTGAGCAGATCCCAGAGCTGCCAGTCCATATGCTGGGAGAAATGTCTCATTCCCTCTCTAGTTCACTTAGCTCAGGAGCGCTGGGGCTAATATGAAACGGCCCTGAAATCCTGCCTTCTGTTTTATTGTCTGGTCATTATCAAAATGCGCAGTGGCGGGAGAATTGGTCTCAGCCGTGTTGACTCTGCATTCTTCTATTTTGCGTCGGTGTTTAATGTGCTGCAGGTCCGGCCGTTCGGACACTTGCTTTGTTTGCGGTGGAAAGCTGAATACTCTGTGTGGTTTGTGTGTCATTCCTGATTTGTGTGTGGAGAACAGATGTTTGAATGTGTGTTTTTCTGCTTTTTTGTTTTTGTTTTTTCTGTTTTTGTTTTTGGGATCATTTAGGAAGATTGAAGTAGACCCTTTGACGCTGATGTATTTATGTTTAGTTCTGAGGGCACAGCTTCATGTCAACACTGAACAAATTCACCTGCTCCCATGATGGAGAAGCAAACGTGATAAGACCATGGCGCTGTAGCGTACACTCGTCCGTCTCCGTGCTTTTTTCTGATCCACTTCTGATTTATAATTATAAATAGAAGAAGAGGAAACATTCTATCTGGGTTTAGTTTTCACATCATGGTGGTGCAGTGATTAATTAGGGGCTCCTAGAATGGATGCAGTGAATCCCCCCCCCCCCCTTCTCACTCCGACCTTTCAGCATATTAAAATGAACTCATTTTTTCTCTTTCTCTCTCGCTCTCTCTTTTTCAGGCTCACCTGCATTGCCAAGTAGCATGGCTAACTTTGGCAGTTCAGGATGAGGATGAGCTGGAGGATGATGAGGAATGCGAGGAAGAAAAAACACCGAGCGTGGCATCAACGTCGTGCCAGTCTACACAAGAGAAGGACCTCCTGAAAAACTGATGGACAGAGAATTGCAGACTATTTGCAGCGTTGGTTTTCATTTAACATTTCTAGATGCTCTGACCCAGAATACTGGATTTTCTACTGATGGAGGTGAGGTCAAAACAAAACAAAAATAATGTTATTTAAGCGTTTAAATGTCTTTAGAAGGAGGAGAGAATAATGTTTGATTAGAGACGTGGTGTGTGTGTGTGTGTGTGCGCGTGTGTGTTCTGTGAGACAGCAAAATACACGTGGGAGTGACAGAATGCTTCCATCTTTCCTCAGTATCATGGTGAAAGGTGTGTGAGATGTTCCTGCATTCAACTCTGGCTGTGTGGAGATAAGACACACACACACACACACCCCACCTACACACACCTATCTGCTCCACTGGCTTCCTCACACATACCACCGTGCACTTAGAGCTGTTCCTTTTGTTTGCTCTCTCTCTGTTTTCTCACTTTGCGAGCATCCTCTCTCTCTCTCTCTCTCTCTCTCTCTCTCTCTCTCTCTCTCTCTCTCTCTCTCTCTGGTGCGCGTGTGTATGGTGAAAAGATTCAGAGGTGTTTGTTAATGAAACGTGGTGTAAAGAACAAACAGTGTGGTCAGTGGTAATGAAGGTTCAGAGCTGACAGGTGTGTGTATTTGAACCACTGTGTTATCAGTTGCACATGCTTAACTTTAAGTGTCACGCTTAGTAGTATCAAAGTATCACTTACACACACACATACTGGCGCAATCCATCAGTATGTATGAGTGTCTCTGTAGGTATGAGAGAAGTGTTAGATCATTAGAATGTTTACCTTTTAGTATTCTTGAATGTTCATTTCTGTATTTCTAGCAACTTTCTGGTTAGAAATCCTTACTGGAGGAGAGTTGTTGTACTACAGTTAGTGTACTGTGTGGAGTGGACATTTCCTCCTACTTCCTCCCACCGTCCAAAGACCTACACCAGGTGGATTGGAGATGTCAGTGTGCCTAGATGTGATGTGTTTGTCTGTATGCTCTGTGATGGACTGTCCCAGGGTGTTTCACACCTGTAGGAAACTCAGGACAGACTCCCAACTCCATCATATCCAGGACAAGCGGCTCAGAAAATGAGCAAGAGAGTGAGTGGTTTCACCATCTGGAAAATAGCCTGTCGCCCAGCTGAAATTTCAGGAATGAAGATTAGTGGTTCTGCTTCTAAGATGGACTTTTTGTCTTGCTGATGAGTGGAGAGACAAACAATCAAATAAGTTAAAGTTTTTTGGAAAAGTGGTGGATCAATTGCAAATTTCCCCCTTTTGTTCTGTCAGATGTTTACTGAGCAGTTGGGGAATCTGATTCTCTGAATCTCCTTGCGGTCACTGAGGCTGCACTGAGTTCTGGTTGACACTGACACCGTCCCAGTTTTGAATCTAAAGCTCAATTCTGCTTGAGAGAGACTAGACCAGTTGAGCCAGTTTTGATGAATAATGCTTTTGCACCTTTTTATGTTTCTTTTTCATTCTAATAGTTTTAAAGTTACATTGACTTGTTTCTGTGAAAATATATAGGACTGGATAATATACAGAGTTGCTTTGTTTTTAAGAAAAGGGACTCAATGAAAGTGTTTGTGTGTTTCAGGTCTTATTTTACAGACTACTTTGAAAGCATTTTCATGTTTCAACCTGCCCTAATAGTTAACAGATTAGTAAAAATGTGGTTGCTTACATATTTTTATTTAGAATTAATCCACGTTGCATTTGTTAGACAGTGTTCATAGAAGTATTCCCATGTGCCTGACATGAAACATTATGCTGATTTTATTCAGCAAACATCAGCTGTCCTCAAAGCACCAGAGTCATGCTGTAGGACAAAAGCAGAGGCTTTATAGCACTGCTAATGTGGGTTTAGCATATAATTATATGTTTGCTATGATGCTCATGAATTGTCTTAAATTAGCTGTTGTGGCCTAAATCAAACCTGTGTCTGACTGGACCTTCACTGGTAAGATCTCATGATCATTATGTTAATGTGCGTAACACAGACACTGTATGACTTCTGTCACAATGTGGAGATGACAAGGTTAGTTTAATGTGATGTAGTGCAAGGAAGGTGTTCAGCAAAAATACAAGTAGTGTCACATTTTAGAATTACTGTCAAACTGTGAGTGCAATGTGTTTCTACCACTGTTTAATCAAATACAAAAGAGATTAATTATTATTAGAAAACATGTTTGATCCGCATGTTCCGCCTCATTCCTAACTCTGTGACAGTATGATACTGTGGCTCAACCTAATAACAGACAAAATTACAGTATACTGAAAACTTCTGTCGATTTGGACTGCACCTAATCATGATAGAGAAAGTATGTCCTATAGTTTCTCTCTTCTGTTTCTTTCTCTCTTTCTAACAACTTTTTCTTTTTTCTTATCTGCCTCCTCCACTCTTTTCCCCGACTACCTTGGAGCGGCCAAACCCTTATTGTACTAGCGTGTCCAGACTTGACACTTCTTCTATTACCTGGGTGTGTGTGTGTGTGTGTGTGTGTGTGTGTGTGTGTCCTCCTCCCCTCTACCTCTCTCTCTCTCTCTGTGCTCCTTTCTGTATGCTGTGCCCTCCCTTATGGCGGTGTGTTTACATTTCTAAATTAAACACCTTTTATTGAGTTCAGGCTGCAGTAGCCGCTCCAGACGAACGCCAGAGTTTAACAGAGCTCACATGAGCTTTTCCCCCCACATAACACAGAATCCCAGTAAAAATAAAGCCCAGTCTGTCATAAATAAAGTGAGCAGGCTGAATGTGTTAATTAGCTTAGTTCAGGGGCCTCATTTAAGAGCGGCTTTGGCTACGGCAGCCGAGGCCTTTGCAAAAATGTAGTCGAGCCTGTGCTGGGACCAGTTTGGTTGAAGTTAACACTGAGTGCAGGCTTAGGATTTATTACACAGAACTGCTACACAACTAATGTGTAATTTATGTAGTTGTGAGAGAAAGGAGGTGAAGTGTAAGACCTAAAATGGGCACTTAGTATTGAAGGAGCCGTCGTCTGAGCTGAAAATGTGCTTTTAATTTCTGAATACAGAAGCTTGGATTTTAAGTCAGCTCTGAGAAACAGCTACAAACACAAGGTCTGGATTTGGTGTAAAATGAAATTATAGGAAAGGACTTTATTCTCACTTTTTCATGTTGGAGGATCTATGGCATTTTGGGGCTCCTAAGATCCTGAAAATCTAATTAGGATCCATGTCACCATGAAGGATTACATGAAGTATAGTTTAAATAGAAAATGACGGCGTCTGTCATCAGGAAATCTGGGACTTGGACGCTCTACCAACAGGATAGGATCCAAAAACAATTGCCCAAATCATAAACATTTGACAGAGCATTCATAGGCCCTATGGGTTAGGTGAGCAGAAGGGTCCCCGTTAGTGGACCTAAGACCCATGAGAACCTGCAGAAATTCTTAGTGACAGGCGGTTGTCAATTGAGTGCTCTATGTTCTCCAGTTTCGTAAAGTTTTGGAGAAGGCTTTATGTTGGCAAAGGGAGTTTTCACAAAGTAGTAAAAACAGATGTGCAACTAACTGCGAGACACATGTTTTTATTAAATATTGACATTATTTCACATTGATTAAATGTTCAGTTAAATGTTCTTCAGTTAAATTAGATATTTTCTTGTTTTAGTGCCAAATGGAGCCAAGAAGCCATATTTGTTTCTCCTGATTCATTTAATATTTACCTTTGGGTGGTGTTAATTATAGAGAAGCTAGTTTTCATCACAAAGACATTTTAACCAGCTGTTTATAACTCCGTTATACCATATATAGTTACATGGAGTCTGAGCTCTGTTTGTCTTCACGGCTGCTTTTCTTTATATTTTGCATTTTACTAAATCTGTCAGGCTTGGAAGAGCGTCAGCTGTTTGTGCTCTTGTGTGTAATGACTCCAACCAGAAACTTTCTGCGCTCTGGATGGTAAAAAAAAAAAAAGACTGAGACTGTTATTTATTTTATTTTTTTCAAAGGATTTTTTCTGGAAAGCAGAGAGGCATTTTGTAACCTCGGTTTACCAGTTTCACCTTTAAATTAAGTAAATGGGTTAGCATCATGCTTTTGAATAGTTTATCTCTTTAGATGTATCCTACTAACGCTTGAGATGGTTGGTATCTGAAGTTCTTTTATTTGTTTGTTGTCTTTGCACTGAAACTACCATGATGCTAATGATAAATCCTTATGCAAAGCTTCTAATGATAGAATTAAAACCTTCAGCGTTTCTTCTGCAAATTTTAGTCATGGTTATATTTTTGTGGAAGTAAATGTGCTGTCACGGCGTGGGGCACGTTTTGGATTTTGAAATATATTCGATGCATCCAGTAGCCATGTGTGAAAATTTGTGTTCTCTGTAGAGGATGTGCACATAATTACACTTCAGACATTCAGACAACTTGTAATTTCAGACATAAGACAGCAAAATAACAAATAGCAAGGCTTACACATCATCACGTATCATGGTTCTAGCAGCAATGAAATGTCTCAGACCCATCAAGGTATTTAATAATCTCAGATAGACTTGCCAACATGCTTTCTGACACAGTTTGTCATACTGGTATCTGCCTCAAGTTCAGCGCATAGTTAAAAACAGCAGTCATGTAGAAGCAGTGAATTCGTCTGTACGTTTGACCAACTGGATGGAGGATGTTGTTTGTTGACTTTCCGTTTTTGATGTGCAGTGTTTAACGGCCACACTAAGCTGGTGAAGGAGAGGGAGAGTACGCCCAGGCCGAAGAGCAGAGAGCCAGTGGTGAAGGATCGCTCAGAGCGGGCAGAGAGCCGGAGAGAGCAGAGCCAGTGCACCAGAAACCACACTGCCAACGGCCACAGCCTCAGAGGAACGACCGAGGAACTACGCAAGCAGGTAAGACTGAACATCAGTCTCATAATGCTGCATCTTCTCTACACAACAGAAAAATATGGGACGTTTGGGTTTGCGTACAGGCTGCACGTCCATAGCACAGCTTGGAGATGCTGCATCGCATCTGATCAAACAGAAAACAAAGTGAACAAAGCTGCATTTTTGCCCCTGCTGTGCAGGATGTCAGATAAACTCATTGGTATCCAAATAAATCACACTTAGGGTGGAAAGCTCTTTATTATCCCTGTACAGTAAGTGTGATTATATACCACACTATTTTTGGGATTGTGCAAATTATATTTTTGAGATGGTTTTAAGGAAATTGTATCGGCACTGACAAACTCTGCTTTTTTGATGAGGCCACAATCCATAGAGTCTTGCTAATAAAGAATCTTGAACTCCGTTCAGTTTAGAACTGAGTCTAATTCAGCGCAGTAGAGAGATTGAGGAGATGCATATGCCTGCTCTCGGGACTGATCTGTATTTCTGACAGTGACAGTAGCTAATTGGAAGCAAGAGCTGGAGGCAGCTCCTTCCTCTTTCTCCCCTCTGTGAAATGACCATCACTTCAGCAACGGCCTCGGCAGGACCAGGCTGCAGCCGGCCTGCTCTACAAGCGCTTAATTACACCAGGCACCGTTCCTGAGTCAGCTACCGTCAACTTAACAACACGTCTAAATCTCTCTCCTCTCTCCTCCACTCTCTCTCTCTCTCTCTCTCTCTCTCTCTCTCTCTCTCTCTCTCTCTCTCTCTCTCTCTCTCTCTCTCTCTAGCCCTAATTTTAACAATGCCTGACTAATTGTGTAATATTGTGTAGGTCCCCTGTCCCTTATCCGTTAAAGCCTGGACTCTGCAGAATTTCCCTACAGGTGTGAGGGGTATCTGACGTAGGAGTCGTGCTTGGTAGGTATTTATAGGTGTTGAGTTGGGAGATGAGGCCTCCATGGATCTTGTTGTTCCAGCACAGTTGCCAGATTGGACAGCGGTCTAGGAAATTTGGAGGCTACATCTTGAAGTCTTGGTCGTGGTCATGTTTCACTGGCCTGTTCTGAGCAGTGTTGAGTAACCTTGACAGGATTATCCTGCGTGAAAGAGTTCACTGCCGTTGAGGAATACTTTACGTGCACAATTATTAAGCAAGCGAGCATTGTGACTATATCATCATTTTTAGGCATATAAAACTCCAAGCTATATAAACTTGAATGCTGATTGTTATGGTTGAAGCAGATCAGGTGATGTGTATTTGTGTATGTGAGAGTGTGGCAGACAGATTTTTCATGTTTGATGGACTGAGGAGACACACGTGTATCGCCAGTCGCTCCGCCATTTCATTTTGTAAACATTTCAGGTTTTTAGGTTTTTAACATGTAGTTGTGCACACACAGTGTATGCAGGCATCATGAAGAACTGGTTTGGTCAACTCTGTAACAGTGTTGTCAAAGTAACGTCCACGTGAGTGAGGACCACAGGTTTCCCAGCAGATCATTACCCGGAGTATAACGCTGCTCTCATATCCCCACTGTAAATACTTTCGCCATGGGCATCCCAGACCCCGTTAGTTTCACCTGTTGTCATCCATTGGACCACTTTTAACAGGAGCGCCATTAGAGAGGCTCTGGCCAGTTTGTACACCAGTATGTTCCATATCAACGTCACTCAGATGCCTCGTCCATTTCTTCCTGCTTTGTACATCCTTCAAAACCAGGCTGTTCTTTTGCCTTCAAAGACGCGCACAAAGCTAGAGATAGAAAGCAGTCTGGTTTTGAAGGATAGAGTGTCTGTGTCTGTGTGTGTGTGTGTGTGTGTGCGCGTGTGTGTGTGTGTCTTATGAGCTACAGAAGTGCAGATGTTCTCTGTTAAATCTTCCTGCCATCCTGCAGCTGGTCTATAGCAACACACCTTGACATCATCTGGACACCAGACACACACACACACACACACACATTAGTGTGGCCCCAGAAATGGATTAGGTAGTGAACAGCACCTCCACCTCTTGCTCTCCTCTCTCTGCTCTCTCTCTCTCTCTCTCTCTCTCTCTCTTTAACCTGCTCTGTCTATCTATCTATCTGCTCTGGGTGGAGCAGTTGGGGCGCTTTGCTCTACTGAGGCACAGACCAGAGCGACTCATGAGCCACACTTGCTCGTCTCTCTCTCTCTTTCTGACTCTCTCTTTCTCCCCCCCCTCTCTCTCTCTCTCCCTCTCTCCTTCCCTTTTCTCCAGCTCCTCAAGCAGACTAAACAATCGCACGCAGAGTGGTTCCACTCTCTCGTGCATGAGGCCTCATGAGACTTAAAGGAATGGGTTGGTGGGCAAAACCAGCAGTCAGGTGTTCTCTGCCACACAGATTCACATCACTGCAATGAGCGAGAGAACAGGCTTCTTTTCTGCTGAATAGGATCAGTCCTGCGGGGTTATACCATTGCTTTAGTAAAGGACTCTCGGAAAGAGACATGTTTAGGCATTACAGATGAGAGAACTGACAGGAAATCCACTTCTGTATATCTGTGTGTGCAGTGGTGTGCAAGCATTCAAACACACTGCTCAGAGTGCATGTTTTCTTGATCTTCTGACATGGAAAAAAGTACCACTTCCTCTACAGTCAACATGCATTTCTGAGATGCAGTTTCGTTGGGTTTTTTATTTAAGATGATTGTATTTATGGCTGGACTACATGGATAAACTCTACTATTTGATGACTTGAATGAATATATCTCTATTTCTCCAACCTTAATCTGGTTTGCAATTTTTTTATTCTTTATTTTATTTTTTAGATTTTGTAATGTAATGTTCCTCACACAAGCTCTGCATTTTTACATAATTAACAGACCCTCAGTCAGAACCTGTCAATATTGGTTATAATATGAGTGACATAGGAAGTTATCAAATAGCAGCCTTTGTGTCTTTAAAACATTTTCTAATTTGCCAATTTTAGTGTCAAGATGGAATCATTAGACACCTCAATCACTCTCACTCAATGTTGTTACTCTATCATGCTCAATTTGAGTGTACAAAATCCAACCTACTCTCCCCGTTCGTTATGTGTTAATTCACCTTAAACACCAGCAGCTCTTTACTCTTTCAGAACATTTAGTGATGAATGGACAAGTCGATCGAAAAAAGTGCAAATTACTTTGAATGAATTATTCATTGTTCGTTAACATTCTGTTGATGTGAATCAGTTTTCCCAGCTGATGGTTCTGTTCCATCAACATCAGATTGTTGGGAACAGACCAGAAAAGTAGATGTTTTAAAGGTGGAGCTGCTGCAGAACAGGAGTCACACCATGCTGTGGCTCACACAGAGGGCATCCATCATACCTTACCCACCACCCTGGAGCTGCAGCACTGCTCTACTCCTCTCTCTTTCGCGCGCTCTCTCTCTCTCTCTCTCTCTCGCTCTCGCTCTCACTCTCTGTCTCTATCTATTTATCTATCTCTCTCTCACTCTCTAGCTCTCTATCTATCTCTCTCTTATTCTATCTCTCTAGCTCTCTGTCTGTCTATCACTCGCGCGCGCGCGCTCTCTCTCTCTCTCTCTTGCTCTCGCTCTCGCTCTCTCTCTCTCTCCTTTTTGTTTTCCTCTCCACTCTGTCCCCTTTAGTTATTTATTTTTTTCTTTCTTTACATTTTCTGTCTCTCTCCCTCATCTCTTTTTACTGTCTTGCTGTCATCTCTTTTGTTTTTGTTTTATTTCTCTTTTTATCTCGCTCCTTCCCGCCCCCTCCTCTGTCCCCCTCTGCTTTTTTTGCTCAGTGAGAGGAGGGGAAGCGACTGATGAAGGAGATCGTGTTTCACTACCTCCCCTTATCTTTTAATAGCCTCTCTTTGTGTTTGGCTCCACCTGATAGGAATACAATACAGCGTCCTGCTCTGGAGACCGCGCCAGTCTGTCCTGTGGCTCAGCCCATTGATGGATCGCTGCAGCCGAGGCACACTTCACTTAAAGCTGCCTCCAGTGAGGAACCAATACAGTGGGGCAGCACAGTGTCTCGCTGGTTAATCGTGATGCTTTTTCCACACCAGTATCACAGACTGCAATGTGCAAAAAGGAACAGATGTCCTGTGAAAAGTCTCAGTGTTCGTTGAGTCTAGACTAGTATTTCGGCAGCGGTAATAGAGACCCCAGGATGGAGAAGTCGTGGGTTCGAATCCCAGACCACTACCAGGGCCTGCCCTGAGGTACCATATCCACCACTGCTCCCTTTAAGTAGCTGCCCACATGGTGTGTGTGGGTTAAATGCAGAGGATGCATTTCATTGGGGTTCACGGAGTGTTGGGACACAATGACAACTTGTAGCTTTAAAAAAAATAGTGATGATAAAATACTTGTCTAGACTAATAGGGCTGGTTTTAATTGAATCACGTCAATTAAGAAGATCGTAAAGTGCATAAGCTAACAGTGTTTGTTTGTTTGCTTGTTTGTTTTTTTTTTGTTGTTTTTTTTTTTCCCATACTTGATACCCGGATTGGATCAGTTCAAACTCTGGTTTGAAAAAGTTTATAGGTATTAGAGGCTTACGCGTTCCATACCAAACATTATTTTCTTTTCTATATTCATTTTTAAAAGTAGCTAAAAATAAATGTGATACATTCTGAAAAAAATAAAGGAAAATACATTTCTGGCAGTTCTCAAAAGAAGGAAGTGTATTTATAGTAATTTCAACAAAGAAAACAGTCTCAGTTTTGTTTTCCACTTTACATGCCACAAAGCTTGTGTTCTTGACTCATGATCAACCTGCTCTGTTGTAAACTCCAATCCAACTATAAGTGTTACTTCTTTTTAACTATAAAGTAGTTTCATTGATTCTCTGTTACAGGGTGTGTAAACTGGTAATAGAATACCTTCTATCCTGCAAGCTAGGCAGAAATGTGGTGAAGGCCCCTAATGTGTGTAGGGCTCTCTTACAGTGTCATTCCAAAGTGCTTTTGTGGTGAGGCCTAATGGTGCCTTAAGCCTCTTCTGCAGCGCTCAGAAGTGCAAGGAGGCCCTAGAATCCATGCAGCTTTATCTGAAGCATTAAAACCCGAAGCTTAAAAAAATCATACCATATAATAGTGTTTCTTTATGTGCTGATGGAATTTTAACCATAAACCCTATTCTGGAGTGACTTTTCAAAAACCAGCAGTTGGTGTATGTATAGTGTAGAGTGTCAGTCTTTTTGTTTGTCTCTTTTTTTTTCCATTAGTTGCACTGCACACCACAGATTTAACGCATATCTGGGGTGTTTGCAATGCGTGTTGTGTTCTGAATAACATTTGTTTAAAAGTGAAACCCAGGCCATCTCTCGAGGCAGTTCAGTCCCCGAATTAGGTTTATATACAACATCTTCAGTGGGAATGGCTAACCCCCCCTTCTCTCTTTCTTTACTCCCAGGTCTCGAAAATGAACGGACTGTCACGTCTGTCTCCAGCATCTTGACCTGCATAAGCCGAAGAAAGACTACGACCCAGCAGTCCGGGGCTGTGAAGTGCATAGCTGTGACCAGACCGCGTCACCTGCAAGCGGGAGGCTGGTGAAAGCTAGCTCAACCACAGCAGGCAGTCTGCGCAACATTGTCCCTAAAAAGCCCCACAGCACCAATCAACAGCGGCCTTGGCAAATGACCCTGCTCTAGCCCCCACTCAGGAAAAGCCCAGTAACGGCGCAAAAACCATAAACAGGTGCTATTATGTGTCCAATGGGACCCTGGCGAAGACCAATGTCCTTTAACTGGCGTCTGAATGAGACATAGGCGTCAGAGGAGGAGGATGAAGGGCGGCCAGGGAGACACAACCTGCGCACCTCTAAGCGCAGGCTGGAGGCAGCTGTTGCTGTGGTTACAGGGCACGAGGATGTGCAGGACAAGTCGAAAGCTCCTGTACCGGAGGCTAAGAGAACTAAGCTGCAGCCTAGTGCCCCTTGCAAGTACCATATTAAAAGCTCACTGGGCCGGGAGCCAGACCACCTGGGCCTCCTGCGCCCCTCTGCCGGACTGGCATACAGGGCGGCTGCTTCCCCTACTCAAAAAACGGGTCCTGTCGATCCCCCTCCTGCCTCCCCAGCGGTCCCCAGCTCCCCTGCCACTCCCCAGAGCCCGGCAACCCCGGAGCCGGCCCGCCAGAAAGAACGCGCCTCAGCCCAGTCAGACTGTGTTCATCAGACAAGCACAGCAGAGGAGCCTTTATTTGGGCCAGCGCGGCAGCAGCCTTCGGCCGCTCACGCCCGCTGCACTCAAACGGCAAGCCCTCCCAAACCAACTGAAGGCAAGGCCACCTCATGCTAACTACGTAGGACGAAAGAGAAGAAGAGAGGAAAAGGAAGAAGAAGAGAGAGGGAGAGAGGTAAGACGGGTTCGCGACCCTGCCTGAGTTTCAGTCTAGGCCGATACCCGCGGTTTCGGACCACAGGCGTTATCTGGACTTAGTGCGGGCGGTGGAGCCTTGCCCAGCCTCTGCAGGGTGCTGCCGCCACCTGACCCGCTAAGCGGCCGGTGCAAACTGAATGTGAGATCGCAGTCACCCAAGTGCAGCGCGACGTCCATAAACTGGAGCCGCGCTGAAGACCCAGAGATATTGCAGAAGCAGCCTGCATCAGAAGCATCTCAAATCTCAGGGCATCCCATATGGAAGACCCCCAGTTATGATTGGAGTCAGTCTACCATTTTAGTTCCATGACTTGCTTTTTGAACCTATGCTTGTGCCAAAAATATAACACTGGTTCCTGAACGGAACTGCCTCAAGAACGGGTTCCCTGATGGTAGAAACGGGACTTTGAGAGAAGCCAAGGCTCAGAAGGACAGATGGTTTTAGGACAATGGGAGAAAAATTCAGATAAGTACCTAGAAGCAGACAAGGTCCCCTGTAATATGTTAGCCATTAATGATTAAGGAGTGGATCAGACAATTTGCACTCTAACAGAAGTACAAGTTCCATGTCGCCTTCATTATTTACCACTGTACCTTTATGAAAATCTCACATCTTTGCCAGCAGTGAAAATTGCAGATTAGTTTGTTTAATGCATTTATTGAGTAAAATGGGTTAATCCATTCCAGAAAAAAAATTGCTGTGTACACAGCCTTACAGCTAACACTACTGTTGCAGCATTCTACGACATTCCATGAGCTCTTCCATCACCAGGCAACAATTATAGAGTTGTTGACCTAACCCCTCTCCAGTCAGCTACTTATGGTGCATAAGTGGTCGATTCTAACCAGATGGTCCCGGATTGTACCAGCACAAACCAGGGTTAAACACATCGGGTGGAATGCAATGACATGGTCTTACTCCCTGCGCTGTGTGGCCAGCGTTCAGCTTGAGAAGCCTTGCGGGCAAATCATGTGACTCCTCCAACCCTGATAGAGGTACATGTTAAGATATAAGCTTGCTGTCAGCTGAGGTTAGGCAGCGGTAGCTCACCTAAATTGCCTGTCTCTGTGGATTTGCCAGGGGCACGGCTCAGCGTTTACGGCCTTCAGAAGCAGCCCCTGGCCTTTGGTTTCCATCAGCACTTTCTGCTCAGTGGGAAGGTCCAGGTTATGTGGCTGGAATAAATGTTTACTGAGGTGCTTAGAATGCAGCTGCCGGCGCAGAGTGGATTTCTAGCCAGAGGTTGCGCCGCCGGACAGGTGACCCTATTTTTACTCCCGTTCACTCTTCTCCTCCGCTATCATGTTTTTCCACTCAAGTTTGGGAGAAACAAATAAAGACGACATGCTGTTTTCCTCTTGCATTTACAGAAATAATGAACTGTGAAATGGAATGGATTTCTCTCCTGTTATTGAATCTGCCCTTTACGTGTTCTCATAAACATGAATCTCTCACATCATAAATCTGTCCTCTCTCTCTCTCTCTCTCTCTCTCTCTCTCTCTCTCTCTCTCTCTCTCTCTCTCTCTCTCTTTCTCTCTCTCTCTCTCTCTGCGTCTCTCTGTGTTTCTGTCTCTCTCTCTCTCTCTCTCTCTCTCTCTCTCTCTCTCTCTCTCTCTCTCTCTCTCTCCCTTGGTCGCTCTCTTTCTCTCTGTCTGTCTGACTCTCTCTCTGCGTCTCTCTCTCTCTCTGTTATCTCTTTTTTTTTCATGTGCACCTCTCATTCTATTTGTCTTTCTCCTCAGGTGGCTGTGAGTTGGATTTAGCGCGGTTCTCAGAGCTGGTCAGTGACATGGGCGGAATGCAGCAGGTGATGGATCTGAAGAAATGGAACCGGCTGGCCGACCTGCTCAGGATTCCCAGATCAGCACAAGACCGGCTGGCCAAGTTACAGGAGGCGTACCTGCAGTACCTGCTGAGCTACGACCAACTGAGCCCTGAAGAGCATCACCAACTGGAGCAGGAGGTGCTGCAAGAGAAGGAGATGCTGGAGCGCCGCCGGGGACCCCTGGAGGGCCAGTCGGAGAACGCCCATCGCACCCTGGCACTGCCCCGCTACGAGCCCAAAAACGGCTTAACCGTACTGGGACATCGAAACGGGTTCCACACCCTGGAGCCGGATCCCCCGCGGCAGGCTGGCCGTCGCAGACTCTTTGCTCAGGAAAAGAAAGGGGACAAAGCAGGGGGCCACCATGAAGACAAGAATGCTGAAGAGGAGGAGGAAGATAAAGGGGTTCTCAGTGACCAACACAAGTGTATATACAAGGTGAGAGGCAGTGACCAGTTGTTTCTAAATGTTAGAAACTCTGAGCAGAAATGCCACCAGCATAAAGGAACCTAAAGTTTGTCTTGTTACCAGTGTTCCGGTGGTCCGTACTTCAAGAGGAGAAGGCAGTTCACTGCTTTAAGTATGAACGTAGAAGCTTATAATTAACATCACCCTCAAATACCAGGATGTTTCACTTCACAAATGCCTTGTTAGTATATGCACCAACAGAAAGCAGTTCATACTTCACATTTTACTGGATCCCTCACATCAGTAGTAGTTTTTTATTGAATATCCAAGACCCTCTGAGATCATAAGGGGAGTAAAGTGTCCACTGCTGAAAAGAAAAAACATTGAATACATGGGTATAATTTCTTAAATACTTCTCGTATTGGAGCGTCTCTACTTTCACTTAAGTCTAACTATAACTCCAGTACGATTTCAGCTTGCACCTGAGAGCGCCTCAAATGTTTGCGCAGCATGCTGTGGTTTGTCTGTGGAGTGTGTTCTGGTTAGATGCCTGCTATTGATGCAAACCTGCATCTTCAATGCAAGCAACCACTAAAACAAGCACCATTTCAAATATAGACAACAGCATCAATGGTTCATTTTCAGTATTCATCACAGTATTGTGTAAGACAAGCGCTGCCACAGCTCTGAGATGCACTCTTGATCCGGAGCCAGGCCGGGACAGTGAAATTGCCTGCACATAGCGGAGTGTCTGTGTAGCGGCCTTGGCTCATCGTCTGTCAGATGGCTGCAGTGTGTTAGCTGTCTGTAAAAGTGCTCGATTCACTCTTTTCCCTTCTTGTGTTTACTCAAGTCAGCCAAGCTGGCACTCGTGCCATTTCCTCAGGTAATAAAGCACTTTGCAAATGTAGGAAGGACTCACTGCTGAGCTGCCAAAGCATGTGCCAAAACAGAGCCTGATGACTATTCTCCTTCTTACACACACTCAGAAGAATGACACAGCGCTCGTCAAACAATAGGAACTTATCATAAGTATGTGGCCATTTTACTGTTGGCAGACTCTGGTTTTTGAGGTGTATCTGTGGTGGATAAGTGTCACTGATTACACACTGATTGCCATCACACAAAGTCAAATTCCCAGTTACACTCCTGTGCCTGATGCACTCCAACACGCCCTGATAGGAAAAGTAGCCTGTCAGTGACGGCTGTTCACAATATTGGCTTGAAAGCAAAAAAGTCCATCAGCTCCTTCTAATCATCGCAAAAGTTGACGAGTATTTCACTCAAAGGTCCGTTACAAGGGTCTTCCCTTCAGGGAGGATTTTTTTTGTTTTTTAGGAGCAGGGAGGGTTGTTGTCCATTGTATATCACAGAGTAGAGTGTGTGTGTGGAGTGAGGTATTTCCCAGGGTGGTGCGTGTGTGATGTTTCCCAGGCCCTCTGAAACCCTTTTGAAGGTAAAGTTACTGTGTCTGTCTCTCGGCAGTGAACCAGTCCCATCTCACGCTTTAAAGGCCGTGTTTCCGTGCCTGAGACGGTTCACTGTGCTGAGGGACGTTGGTAATACTGGGCGTCCAGTCTTTGCCAAGCCTGAATGCAGGTTACTGCTGACTGATGAGAGGATAACTGGTCTCCTCTGCTTTGCTTTCAGCAAATCTCACTTAGTCTCTCTGCAGTATCAGTCTGTTAACAACTGTCTCAGTGAACCCCCCTGTGACTATCTTTTCAACTGCTCATAACGTTACATATTTAATGTAAAATAACGGAAGGCATAGATTTAAAAAGAAGTATAATATATTTTCACCAAAGACCAAAAATGCAACACATGGCTTTGCTGATCCAAGTGTACACACAGCACTTCATGCTACACCTGACTCCTCTCTCCTTTCCTTTCCTTGCTCTAATACAATCCATACCGTGCTTTGAAACGGAGTGATTTCCAGCAGCATTAGAGTGGAGAGAGGGGGGTGGGCAGCTTTTCAGCAGGTTTTCAAACCCAGTCCCAATGCAGGCAGATTTACAGACCCCTTCAAAAGGTCCTCCTGTTTTCTGAGGGTGTCTCAGGGAGGGTTCATACTGAGGTTAAACACACACACACACACACACACACACACACACACACACGCGCACGCACACACACTCGTTGACTCTTGGTGTATGGAGATATGCGGAGTTCAGAGGGGCTACGTCGGTTCCATCTGCATTCTTCATTTATTTTCCGCTCTGCGATTTCTCCTCAGCGCGCCCCGTGAATGCTCCTCTAAATCGTCCTCCATCAAGCACCTTTATTGAAAGCATGTGCACATGTTTACCCAGTGACCGAGAATATTACAGGGGCGTTTGGTCGACTTCCAGGCCCAGCAGTGTGTTTCAAGTTTAAATGATTACTGTACTCACTGCGTTTTTGTTTTTGTTTTTTTGTTTGTTTTTTATACTCCTCACCATTTTTATCTGTTTGCACTGTTTCCAGGGCAGATCTGTGTCTCTGACCATCTTCTACAGAATAGCCAGGAATACGATGATGATGTGCTTTAACAAGGAACCGGGAGCCTCTGAGGTCGAGGTATAAAACATAGCCTGCACACACATTTCTTAGTGCTTCTATTGTCCTCAGCTTGAATGTGTTCTCTACTCTCAAAAGGTGTTTTAGGCTTTAGGGTTTTCAGGTTTTAAGCCCAGGATACATGTTTAGGATCTTGAGTTTAGAGAACATGATGTTGCTGTATTTTGGTGCAGCTTTATCATTTTTTTAATTCTGTTGTATCCATGCCATCCACATCAGACTCCAGTATTTTATAATAAAAAAAAATTGACTTGAAGTGATTAGAAGACACTGACTAAAAATATAGTAATTAAAAGTAATCGTAAATATGGCAAAGTATAATCTCAAATGCTAAAAACTGGAGTGGAGCTGAACTGAAAGGTTGTGGAGCTATTTGTTTTTCTTAGTAGCCTGTGGGTTTTACAATGACTAATTCATAAGCTCTCTTGTGTTTGGACACATTAAACTTCACTGTTACTCAAGAAATCTATTTTTCATTCCCATTTTTAGGTTTAAAAAAAAAATAAAAATTTTTTTAAAAGTGGCATCAGGCTTCAGATTCCGCTGCGCTTTCAGTGCAGTTTTTCTTCTTCTCATGTCGTACATGTGAGTAGGCCTTGAAACGTCATCTGATGGTGTATATCTTTTTTTTTTCTCTTTTTCCTTTCCCTCCTTTTTGTTTCCCTTCTTCTGCTCTTCTGCTCACAGCAAGAGTACTGGCGAATAGTGGAGCAGAGGGACTGCCACGTAGCAGTGCATTATGGGAAGGTGGACACAAGCACACATGGAAGTGGCTTTCCCGTGGGCAAATCTGAGCCCTTCTCAAAGTACGGCTAGTTCCTGCTTTATTTAACGTGTGGTTAAAGTCAGCTGTTGAGTTCATTCTTTCATTGGCCTCCATTAACTGGACTGTGCAGGGAACCATAGACGACACTGCTTTTACAGGCATAGATGTTTAGAGGACTGCACCAGTAATTAAAATAAACAAATGAACAGCCTTGATCAACGTGTCTGACAGATACTTTTGTGGGATCTTTAACAAAATCTTTACTTTTTCTTTTTTTTTTATTTGCAAAAAAGGCTTTTTCCCCACCATATTTTCCAAATATGTCATTCTATCAGTGAATTCTCATGTCCTCGTTAATAAAGTTAATTCAAGTTAATTTCCTGAGTGATTATTTCAGACATTTTTTACTTCACCCCAGAGAGAAACTTTCACAGTATTGTAAAGACAGCACTGTTATTGTTAGCCAGACACAGGAAGTATATATAAATACATGTTCTGTTCCCTATGGAAAGTAACATTTCTTTTGAACTTGTGTGTTCTGAAGAACTCCTTCATCCCACAGCAGCTATGTTCCAGCAGCCCTCCCAGAAAAGCGTCGGCTTTTACTTCACCGAAGAATCGATACACTCCTCGTTTGCTGCTAATGAGTTCATAAGAACACTTTGAAACTTTGTAACTGTGTTGGTTTGCGCTCTTGTACAGATACAGTCAACAAATCACCCGGGCGGTGAAGTTGACTAATTCCTCTCTGACCGCCCTTCTCTCCATTTCTCTCACAGACATGGATGGAACCTCACTGTCCTCCCCCATAACTCTGGATCCATTCTGCGCCATCTTGGTGCTGTGCCCGGTGAGTCTTCAGCTGTTTTTGTTTCTGAAGACAAGGCAAGATCTGTTCCTTCTGAAGGCTAATATTTTTTTAAAAGCAGAATGTTAGAATGCAGTGCTAAAAAAAAAAATAATAATAACAAAAAAAACTCACTTTTTTGAGAAAAAAGCTGTTTTTTGATCCATTATACTTTTCCTACTGTATTAGGTTTATTTTTTTTATGTTGATATGGTGTATACCAGTTTCACTGAATTGTGAAGTAAGACCTAGTCATGATTTTTGCATTTTCGTCAGTAATGTGTTCAGTAATCACACCAGCAGATAATTATACGTGGAAAATATCACATCAGTATCAGCCTGGTTTTCCACATTCTCACTTTGGCTGTTTTTCTCTTTGCTACAGGGGTGACCATTCCTTGGCTGAACATTGGCATGGTCTTTTCTACCTCATGCTGGTCACGAGACCAAAACCGCCTTCCATACATTGATTATTTACACACTGGTGCTGATTGCATTTGGTGAGTGTTCGGGCTCAAACATCATGAACTCTTTAAGGTGCTGCTGTAATTCCAGCACATCCTAAAGCCGCTGAATCACCTCTTCACAGCGGCCTGTATCCACCATGATCCTCTACGGCCTGTGCTGGGGACTAGATGTGACGTGGGTGTTTGAAACAGATTCAAGTTGTCGTCACACCTTGTCTGAAAAATTTAGTAGCAGTTGAAACTGTATTTCCTTAAGTCTTTTTCTCCGTGAGTGATCTTTGATTACTGGATTGTCGGTCCAAGAGAATTCACACCCATATGTAGCTGTAATATAGCTGATGCTGAAAACTCACTAGAAGCACTAACCAGGCTAAAGTACAGACTCAACACGGTGGGGTCAGATTTAACGTGCTGTTCTTCATCGATTAACAATTCGATCCCCCATATAAACTCAGATTCATCATGCACAGATTCATCTCACATGCTGTGGATATTAGGCACATGAAATGTATTTCAGACTCTTTCTCCCGTACTGGATTATTATATTCTAATTTAGAATTGATCTTAAACAGCAGGTGTTAGAACTGGACTTCGTTTTGCTGTATGCAGCACAGATGTGCTTGTTGACTGTATTAAAGACTAATCCTGCTGAAAAATCTTTTCCACAGCCCCGCTTATTGGCCTGATCATATTGATGAAATGATTCTCGTGTGTCTTCTGTAATGTAGCTAAACGGTGAATCATTTATTATCCAGGGAGGATTGTGGTTTTGGGGCTCTAGAGGGAGCAGCACTCAGCAAAAAAAAAAAAAAAAAGGACTCTGCGTGTGTGTCTGTGCACAAGACTGACTCATCAAAAAAAAAAAAAAAAAAAACAGTTGCTATGGCAACACACAGCTGGCACAGAGGAGACAAAAGTGCTACACACACACACACACGCGCTGAGCTGACAGAGTGTTTCTCTTCACTGTGCTGTGCAGGTATTCTGTTCCTGCTGAGGAGAAGAGTAAGCTTGATAATGTTGTGCACACGCTGCTGCAGGCCAATGGTACCCCAGGACTCGAGATGCTGGAGAAGAACATAATGGTGAGATCTGTCTCACACACACACACACACTCACATGTTTGTCAGGGCAGTGGTGTTCTAGTGGTTAGGGACTCGTCCCCAGGATCAGAAGGTCATGGGTCCGAATCCCAGACCAGTAGGTTGCCCTGAGGTACCCTTGAGCAAGGTACTGTCCCTGTCCCTGTCCCTGTCACTGCTACCCGGGTGCTTCAATAGCTGCCCCCTGCTGCACATGTGTGTATTGGTTAAATGTAGATTCTGCATTGTGGTTCACTGGGTGCTGTACTGAGTTTCACAATAACAGGTAGTCACTTTCACTTCACAACAGTGCAGTCTCATCATCATAACCTTACTAAGATTTCATTTACTGCTCAGTGTATAGTCCGTGGGGCAGGGGATGTATACAGAGAGTATTGATTGATATATAAATGCGTTAATCAAAGAAAATCAATTAAATTTTTTTTGTGCTGATACTGATACCCCAGGGGAGAGTGTTTACCAATACAGAGAGCTGATTCAGCGCCATTCTTCACGATTCTCTTCAGTATATGATGTTTACACCCCACCGCGAGGTTCCTCGAAATACAAAATACGTCTCTGATACATTTTCACTGCAGTTTATTTTTCCAGGTTTAATGTAGTGGAACAGGCATAAAGTGGCACATTGAAGTCTGTTTTGTTTCTTTGTTTTGTTTCTAAGTCCATCGTATGTTACTTCACAACATCAGAATAAACAGAACCACACCTAGAAGCAGGCATAATTATGAACTATGACCAGCATAAAGAGTGACCGTATACAGTTCCGTGCGAAAGTCTGAAAAACTCGGGTTTTCATGATAAAGTACATGATTTGTTCATTTTTGGAGACATTAACATCCTCTTCAAGGAGCAAACATAAATATGTAAAATATTTTTGAATAAATTATATTTCAAATAAAAAAGTACACCTAATCTTAGAGTAAATGTTGTCTGTTTATTGATGTTAACGCGTGTATGTAACAAGGAAAATCTCTTTTTCAGATCTCTCCAGAGGTGCTGAGTCGAGAGGGTATAAAGGTCCATCGTACGGTGCAGCAGAGTGGGCAGTTTGTAGTGGTGTTTCCTGGCACGTTTGTGTCCAAGGTGTGTTGCGGCTACAACGTGTCTGAGACGGTGCACTTCGCCACTCCACAGTGGATGAACCTGGGCTACGAGGCTGCTAAGGTGAGCATGGAACAGCTGCTCTCTGCTGCCACCTCCTGGCCTGGGAATACAAAACTGTGTCTTTTTACCCAGCTTTTTTCATTTTCGTCCTAATACTTTATGTACTATTGTACAATTTTTTTTATTCAAGTTAATAATAATAGACGTATAATAATAATGATAACTCCCATGTGAGAGTATGGGAGTCGGAATTCATTTTAAAATAAACTGAACTGAGTGGTTGGGCGGTGTGAATTATGCAACATTTGAAAGGTGCTTTTATTTTGGCCACAAAATTTGTGTAAAGTTTATTAAATGTCATTATAAAAACGACACTTATTATAAACTATAAATATCGCCACCTTCAGATCAGTGTGTTGGATTTATTTTTACATCTGTATTGACTACAGATTAAGCAAAGAAGCAATGAGTTCCCACACACAGCATCAGGCTCCCAACAGCTTCACATCTTTATTTATCTGTTCCTGTTTCAGTCATTCAGGAAAATTCTCACTCTGCTTCCTGTGTGTTTTCCTGGGTTGCAGGATCTGAAATGCAGGCGTATAGCCAAACCTTTCTCCATGGAGAAGTTGCTCTACCAGATCGCCACGGCCGAGTCCAAGCGAGAGAACGCACTTCTGCTGAGTACAATCTCCTCTCTGCTCAAGGATCTCAGGTCAGCCCAGCATGAACACCCTGCTGCTCCTGCGCCACACAGATTTAAAGCAGATGTTGGCTACAGAGCTGGATTTAGTCAATGCCTTAGTTGCATGGTGCCCATCCACAGTGCAATGCCTGCATGATAAACTACATCACAATAGCTTTACATCATTTATTCGTTTAGCTGACACTTTTTTCCAAAGCCACTCACAAGCATTGAAGCCAGAGTTCACCAAAAACATTAAATGCCACTGAAAGTGAAATAACACAAAATGTAACAGATTCAAACAAAGTGTGTGGAAAGTGCAGTAAACCAGTGAATTGTGTGATTGTTAGAGTTTTTTGAAGGCAACCTCTGCTTTGAAAGTCCTGGAACTTGACCTGCGTGAAGCAGTTTCAGAGGTAAATTCTGAATGGAAGTTCTAATGGTGTCCCTCAGGAACATAGAGATGAGACAGCGGCAGGAACTCTACGAGGCCGGCCTGCTTTCATCCGCTCGATATGGCACTCATGACAACAACCAGGCAGCCGGAGAGGGCAGGAAGAAACCCCGCAAGTGGGTGGCGCTGGAGTCGTCTGAACGACGGTGCCAAACATGCCAGCATCTCTGCTACCTGTCCATGGTGAGACGGCGTCCAAACACAGCTTAGGATACACAGACGTTGTGTCAGTGTATCCTGCATGTTCATCCCTGAGAATGACTATTGCTATACACTGTTCAGTCACTGCTCTCGATGATTCAGAACGAGCAGTAAATGAATCAGTAAATTCTTCCCGTTCGTCCCTACATTTTCTAGTTGTTACAAATTATTCAGTAACTGTCATGAATTATTCAGAACAGCCTGCGTTTTATCCAGTATCGGCTATACGTTCTTGTGACTGACTAACAGCTAGGCTTCGTTTCATCAGTGATTTCATGTGTGCGGTCGACTCAGGAGGCTTTGGGTGTGTTTCAGGTGGTGCAGGAGAATGAAAATGTGGTGTTCTGTCTGGAATGTGCACTACGCTACGTGGAGAAACAGAAATCTTGCCGCGGACTGAAGATGATGTACCGCTACGATGAGGTAAAGATAGACCGGTCAGTTCCTCTGAGCCGGATTAAAGCACGCCTCTGAGGGGAGCTGTTGAGATGCGTTTCATACGATGCATGTGCAGAATTAAAAAAATAAAAATGTACAGCTCCTGCATGTGGGCTCAAAACCTCAACTTTGCCCTAGAAATCGTGAGAGGTGCTCTTTACAAACTTCCAAACAAAACCCATCCATCCCTATTTTCTGTTTTACACCTCCTGCTTGTCTCGCTCTGTGCCTGCAGGAGCAGATAAACAGTCTGGTGAACTTGGTGTGTGGTAAAGCCATGAAGAGCACGGAGGAGAGCTGTAACGGCTCCAGTCCTGGCAAACGCGGCCCCCGCAAGAGAGCCACCGTGGAGGTGTCTCTGACCCACCTTCCCAGCCCCGCCCAGCTGTCCAAAAGTGCTGCAATGGCCATCTCATGAGAGACGGCTGTTTATACACCCTGCTTTTAACCAATCATCTATCTCTCTCTCTCTCTCTCTCTCTCTCTCTCTCTCTCTCTCTCTCCCTCTCCCTCTCCCTCATCACATCCCTCTGACTCCAACAGTACGGCAAAAACTTGCTGTTTGAGAGCAAGGAGCTGCCTTTTTTGCACTAGAGCGAAAGAAGGTGTTCTTTTTATTATCATTTGCAAATATTTTAGTTAGCATTAAGCGACGTGCTCGCAGATTTAGATTTGATTAGCAGGTAAGAGCGTCTTCACCTTCTTACCCGGACTGTCCCTCCTCATCGTCTTCAGCCCTGTCGACTGCATACACACACTCGAGCCTGAACTGTGAATAGAGGCACACTTTTTATGGTGCTCTTTTTCCTTTTTTAATTTTCTTTTTTGGTCCTGTCTTTTTCTCCTTTATTCTTTTTTGCTTTTTAAATGATATAAGGGCCACCAAGCTGGCTTTCGATTTTGTTTTGAATACATTTGACCTCTTCAGTCCCCACGTATATCACTGCTGGGGGAAAAAACGGATGGAAAGGCGAGGTAACACTTGAAAATCAACGGACTGCTTGTTTAGTTTGGGGTTTTAATTTGGTTTTACTAGGTGATAGGGGAACACTGGTTTCCATGGCAGCATATGCTGTGCTTCAGGACATGGGTAGAAGGACAGGTGTGTTTTGGACCCCCCGCGGAGACAGCTGGGGCTTGTGCTGAAACTTGGAGTGGTTATTGTGCCTGATCTTCAGCGGGGACGTCCAATGTTTTTGGTGCTTTTTTCTAGTTTTTTGTTTTTTGTTTTGTTTTTATTGTTTTCGATACAAAAGGTAAATTAAAATGAGTGCTTTCTGCCTTCGTACAACACAAGACGGAAGAGCTTTGGAGACTTTTCCGCTTCTACATGTGCAATCGTGTTAACATTCCATACTTCCAGACTCATCAGTACCCGTTAACATTAATTATTATATTATTGTAATTATTATTATTGTTATTATAATTTGTGTTTGAACATTTGAACCTTTTTTTTTTTTCTACCCCCTCCCACCCTTCCTTTGGATGCGCTATCTCAAGTAGAGCCACTAGGCAGAGGGTGCAAAATGTGAAATAAGATTCCAAGGAATTTTTTTTTTTTTTTTTTTTTTTTCCCCCCCCCTCTTCTTTCTCACCATTTCTTGCTTTCCCTTTTATCACAAATGATTTAAAGAAACTCAACAAACATCGACTTTTTGTACATAATCCTGTAAATGTCTTTAAATACTTGAGCCTTTGTTCGGGGTGATAGAAGGAGGGGACGATACATGATGAAGAAAAGCCTTACCCTTCAGTTTCTTCATCTGTGCGATCGGTTTGATGCTTACAGGGTTACTCTGGTGACGTGGATAAATTTTAAGTGCTGCTTATATCACTGAGAAATAAGATATGGAGTAGCAATGCCCCCCTTCCCCTCCCCAGCCCAGGTTTGTTTCTTTTGTTTTTTTTAGCTTTACTTTTTTAAAGAAAAGGGAAAATACCTAAACAAAAAAAAAAAAAGGTTTTTACATTTTCATTACTGAAAATTCAACAAATGTAGTAGCTACTCATGTTGCACTGAGCTTGCCAGTGGTGACTGTCAAGAAAAAACCTATAATCCAGTTTGTTGGTTGTTGTCCTTTACCGAAGACTGAACTGTTTTAGGAGTATTTAATGAAAACCAAGTCAGGTGTTTTCAACAGAAAAGTGGTTGTCAAGTTTTTATGGCCTTACAATGTATTTTATTCAGAATTCTTTTGCTGTTTTTTGTTCATTTTTCTACAGTATGAAAGATTTGCTCTCAGTCTGGCAAAGTTAATTTATTCGCACTGCGTCTCAGCCTTTCCTTACCCACGGAAAGATTTCATGTTGGTTATATTGCCAGTTTTTTTTTTTTGTTTGTTTTTGTTTTTTTTTTACTTTTCCAGTTTGTACTTAAGGTTTAATAAAAACTTATGGACAATTCAGGATCAGTTCTTTTTCATGTCCGTCCGTTCGTCTTTCTCTTTCACCGGCTTTTCTACATCGTGCTTAAGGATTTTGGCCACCACTGCCAGAATAAAGTGATGAGTGTTACCTCTGATGAGACACTGCTTTCAGTAATCCGCTCCGGCTCTGGGTGAAGGCTCATTATTCATGCTTATCCAGTAACTTTAAGTAACTTGAATACTTGTGACCTTAAAGTGTCCTGATGATGGGAATCTGAATGTTTATCACTTAATGTCTAATGTAGTGTGATTTAGATTTTTCTTTATTTCACTGCTTGCCCACGTGTGTGTATTACACCACACAGTCAGGCGCTTCTGAATCCGCTGCTTTTGTTATCATGTATGTTGATGTGCGTATACATATATGTTTGCAATTAGGGATTAGAAAATCAGCCATTTAAAGTAACTGAACTTCCAGCCTGGTGGCAGAGAAAAGTTCCTTGGGCACCAGGAGAACGTTACCTACCTGCCTGCACAGTTCAAACCAGTTTGGTGGAGGAGGGATAGTGGATTTTTTGGGGTCACAAAGGTCGTACCAGTTCCATATGGATACCTATGGGTCTAGAGTGGAATGTCCTGCGACTTCCCTGAGGTGTCCCGATACTTTTGTCAATTTAATGTTAAAGGCGCAGACATAAACAGCCTGTTTAAAGAACAAAGTGAGGGAAGCAAATGATGATCTTTAGTACTCAGACATTAGTCTTCATGGTTGATTAGAAATAAGGATGCGGCTCTTTAACAGACTGGCATTAAAACAGGAGCGAAGGCAGCGGAAGGAGAGAGAAACATTTATTTGAAAGATAGTCGGGTAAAATACTGCACGGCACCACACATCAAATATCTGTACAAAAACCAAAAATATCATCAAACACACCTTCTTTCACTCCAGATGCATAGCACACGGTTTTAGAAAACACGTTCCTTTCTTCCTCCTCTTCCTCTCTATGAGGCTGAAGAGCCGCAGTTTGCACAGTTCTTGGCTCTTTGATTTCGCTGTCCTGCTTCTCCACACAGCCTTTCCTCATCTCTCCCCTCCAGCTGGTTTCCTCCTCCTCCTCCTGTTCCTCCTCTCTCCTCTTCGTCATCATCCTCCTCTTCCTCCCCGGCCTCCGTGTCCTGGCTGGCGGAGTCGGTGCAGGTGGAAGAGAGGGAGGCGAGTTTGTGCCTCAGCTCAGCCTGTGTGGGAACCTGCAGCGTGATCTCAGTGGTGAAGGACTCCACATCAGGCCCTGACACACACACACACACACACACACACACACACACAGAGAACAGAGAGCTGGAACCAGGAATCTAGATGGTGGGGTGATGGTGGTCTGGTGGAAGGATACTCGGCTATGGTCCAAGAGGTCCCTGTAATCAGGAAATGGAAGGCGCTCTGGATAAGAGCGTCTGCTAAACGCTGTAAATGAAGATCCAAGACTTTTAATTCCTGCTCATGAGTTTGGAGAGAGAATCTGAAGGAATCTAGATCTTCTCTATAAGGAAGGGTAATTTTTTTTTTTATATATATATATGTTTAAAGTATTTTTCAGGGTTTTTGAACACACATCTCTTCTGTCTAAACAGGAATCAGTGAATTCCCATCACTCTGAAGTCATGATGAGAGGTTAGAGCTCTTATTCATATTTAAATCAGAGAAAACACAGAGAAAACAACAATCCTTTATTTATAAATAAAGGATTATTATTATTATTATTATTATAAAACTTTTTTAAAATAACGTCTCTGAGCCAAGAGCTGGAAGATACTAGTGATTGTACCGTATTTGTGCTTCGTTGCTGTACCTGAGTATTAATGTGGAGGATATTTAGTATCACTCAAATGAAATATTTGTACTTCTACACTTAAAAACCAAACAGGCTGGCGACCTGTCCAGGGTGTCCCCCGTCCTTCGCCCTGTGTGAGCTGGGCTGGACTCCAGCACTCCCCCGCGACCCCGCTTGGGACAAGCGGCAGAAAACGACTGACTGACTTTACCCGAATGTATTTTACCTCCGGATGTTCCCTTTGGCTTGAATAACAGTTAAATAGTCTTCATCTTCTTCTTCTTTCTCGTCTTTCGGCTGCTCCCGTTTAAGTGTCGCCACAGCAGATCATCTGTTTGCATTTCTTCCGGTCCTCTGCATCTTCCTGCTTCAAACCGACCACCTGCATGTCCTCTCTCACCACGTCCATAAACCTCCTCTTTGGTCTTCCTCTTTTCCTCTTCCCTTCCAGCTCCATCTTCAACATCCTCCTCCTGATATAATCCCCGTCTCTCCTCTGGACGTGTCCAAACCAGCGACTGTCCCTCTGATGTACTCTTCACTAAAAACAAGAGTTTGATACAGTAATTCTGCTTTTTCTGGGTGTGGTCTGTTCCTCCCCGGCTCTGAAAGAGGGAGTGTATGGGCAGCAGAAGTACAGGTTGATAACTGAAGGTCCTTTATGTGTTTAATTCTGCTCCGAGGGTGTGAGCTGGTAATGCCTGTGGTGTATTTGGGAGAGGGAGGTATCTGACCCCCTAATCAGGCAGGCGTCCTGCGTGCAGGTGTGTGTTTTCTCTCTCAGTGAGGGAGAATTAGAGAATCCAGCTCCCCCGGGGCCGCGGTCTCTCCTGGCTAAGCCTGGATAATCCACAGGGCTACAGAGAGAGCTGGCCCTTCACTCCTGCCGAATGTAATTAGCGTTAATTGAAAAGTCTGTTTGTTCTCCCTGCTACGTGGCTCTTCTGGGTGTGTGCTTTCGCTCCGGGCTGCGGCGAAGCTTCTGTAAATGTCACCTCTGATTTGGAGGCTGAGGATGAGGTGCAGTGGCCTCCTGAACGGCGAGCACGAGGGGATGTGTGTCTCCCTAGAGCCAGGCATGTGCTTTTCATTCGGTCTTAATTGGAAAAACAGACCCGGCACAAAGTTCGGCTTCATGCAGCAGACAGGCAGCGCACAGTGTGTATCTGCATGTAGGCAGCTTCAGTGTGCGTTCCAGTGTAAAATGGGTGTGTGATGTAGTCTGTGTGAGCATCTGACGGACTGTGTGTGTGTGTTGATGTACTTTCATTTTCATTCATCTGTTTCATAAGAATTCCTGAAACTGATTTAATTACAAATTCAGAAATTTCTGCTTTTTGTATTTGACGTTCAGTAAACTCGCACATTGTGGTTAGTCGGTTCATATTAAAGCCCCCTCGTTGCTGGATCAGGTCCGTTGTTGTTATTGTCTAGTAAGAGAATAGGCACAACGGTCTCCTCACAGTAAGAAGGTCCCGGGATCGATTCCCAGGCGGGATGGTCCGGCTCATTTAAGTGTGTATTGGACATGCTCTCCCCATGTGTTTCCTCCAGAATCTTTGGTTTCCTCCCACCGTCCAAACACATCAGGTGACCTGGAGATGCTAAATTGTCCCCTAGGTGTGAGTGTGTCTGCCCTGCGATGGACTGGTTACCTGACCAGGTTGTCCCCGTCTTTTGCCCTGTGAGAGCTGGGACAGGCTCCAGCACCCCTGGTGATCCTATTCAAGCAGCTCAGAAAATGAGTGAGAGGGAATCTTCAGTAATAATCATGGAACACCATTACATGACAGTAATAATTATGGAGTGTTTTTTTGATCCAGTGTGAACGAAGTGATTTAAATCAGTTTAATTCTTAATCTGGTTTGAATTATCAGAGTGTCCACAAAGCATTACCCAACCAGTCGAGTGTCTTTAATAATGTACTGTCTGTTGGAAATGTGTACCCAGCAATGGTGAAGCTGCACTGTTGTCTTCTCCTCCTGAGTTGAGGAAGACATCCAGAGCCTCGTGGTCAGACATGTCCATCAGGTCCATCTGCTCCAGCATGTCCACGTTCACCTCCATAGATGACATGCTTCCTATTGGCTCTGCAAAACCACAGCATAGACAAAGTCATCGTTTTCATTCTGGTAGGAAATCCCACCCTTTCCACTGCAGCAAGGATCGGAGTCCAGGAAAGTCTTTGAGGAGACATTGTTTAATCTGTGCAGACACAGGAAGGTAAGGATTAGTTTCATGCTCGACTCTGGTGCGCTGCCGTGTGTTCAAGCGTAATGTAATGTTTTATATTTCGGGAAGGATTCAAGCTGTTTAGTGACTTTTTCACAAAATGATATTTCTTACCGTTTGCAATAATGTTGGGTTTTCTTTAATATATTTTTCTAATCCAATTTTTTTCTTTTTTTTTTTTTTACATTTGAAGTCTAAAAATGTTTCACAACTTGACAATCTGATCATAATGTTTTGCCCATACATTACAGAGAAATAATGATTTTTTTTAAATGAAGTATTAACGGATTATAATTTAGCAATCGGACAAACTGACGAGATGAAACTCATTTTGGGTGAAAGTGGCCGAATTGAAATCTAACAGTCTGAGTAAAGGAACTGAAGGCTGTTTCAGCTTATCCTAACATATCTTTGCTTTTCAGCTTTTTCGGAGCAGATCAAGGTCCTGACTGATGTGTTGCCATAGTAACAACATCCCTGACCCGCTGCAGGACTGGACGCGGAGAAGGGATTCAGTAAACAGACAGATGTGGGATTAGCTCACTTTTCTCCACCTCATCAACTAGTTGTTTTGACTCCTCTTTTGTTTAGATGAAAGTCGACTGACATCATCTGCAACATTTAAGGTGGAATATGAATGAACGTGTCAAAGATCTAAGGCTAGATTTATTAAGATTAGGAGTTCTTCTTCTTCTTCTTCTTCTTCTTCTTTTTCTTCTTCTTTCGGCTGCTCCCGTTTAGGGGTCACCACAGCAGATCATCCATCTCCATTTCGTCCGGTCCTCTGCATCTCCCTCAAACCGACCACCTGCATGTCCTCTCTCACCACGTCCATAGACCTCTTTCCTGGCAGCTCCATCTTCAACATCCTCCTTCCAGTATACTCCTCGTTTCTCCTCTGGACACGTCCAAACCAGCGCAACCTTGCTCCTCTAACTTTGTCTCCAAAGCGTCCAACCTGAGCTGTCCCTCTAAAATACTCATTTCAGGATTAGGATTTATTAGTCCGGTTTATTAGTTAGGTGAAGTGAAAGTGACTATTTGGGGATTGTTTTTGTCCGTGTTGCTCGTCTGTGACTCCTCCTGTCGGATCAAGGTGTTTTCCTGTGTTTTTTGTTGTTGGAAAAGTGTTGTGACTTGTTTTGGTTGTCGAAGTTAGAGGAGTTAAAGGGATCCAGTCAACTTGGCATTATCAGAAAGTGTCGGTGAGTAGATCGTAAAGAATGAAGGGTACAATTTTACTTCCTAAATGAGGCATCAGACTTTCTGGATGAGCGTCAAACACATGCGGTTCTGATAAAATTGCCTTTAGCAGCATCAGAAACACACAACGGCCAAACGTCGCCAATTCTGAAGCTTCGTTTGAGGAGGACTGAGGAGGACTGTCAGTCTACAGGTTCATTTCCTTGAGAATTTGAAAAAGCGATCTAATTTCTGAGTTTTCATGCTTGGAAGTAATTTTATAAAGTGCTCTGTATTCCAGATATGAGCCAAAGCTTGTTGTTTAAACTGGATGTGAAAGGTCAAGCTGGAGAATCAGCACGTTGTACAGAAAGGTTCATAGAAACAAAGACATTTGACACTTTGTGTCTTTGTAGCAAACAGCCTTCCTCCAAGATAGATTTTACATTTCTGTTACATTGTTTTCATGTTTTCTCTCTCCTCCCATGGAGGTTTGGTCAGAAATAAATACATCAGTAAAAAAAAAAAAAAAAAAAAAAAAAAAAATCACTGCACGCCAGCAGAAATCAGATCAGAATGTCTGCCCTGCCTTTCTGTCCTCGTCTTGCTGGAAAACGTAAAGCTGTTTGTGTCGATACAAAATACGTTCCTTGTCAAAGCTTTGTGCAAAGCTTTCGTCCGTTAGCCCCGTGCAGTTTTCACTAGATTCTTTCTTTTGTATTCTTTTATTTTGTTCTTTTTTTTGTATTATTTTTCTGCAGCCGGCCTGTTTCACAGCTGTAAAGGGAAATGGGGAAGATGCAAAAAACATTTACGTTCATGCACCGACTGGATTTTTAATGGATTGTTTTAGTTATAGAAGAAAAAAAGCTTAAGAAATGTAATCGAGGAGGTTTTTGTTTTGTTTTATTTTTGTTTCTTTTTCCCTCTCCCCCCTCAAAATGTGTATTAAATCCCAGGCAACCTTGGTGCTCCTGAATATTTACAACATGCTGCATCCCTGCTGTTGGAGATTCTCAGAAACCATGTTTATTCATAGAATCTGCCAAATTTGCATCCAGAAAAAACAGTCCTGAATTGTACTTTCCTTTTTCGGCATTTGAAATATTTCAGTGAAAACTCCAGTGGCTTTTCAACCTGTCGTATCTGCATGTCATCATCTCGTTAAGCACTGATCGGTAAACCTTTACTGAGCAGTGTGTGTTATTTTAGACAATACTGAACAAGATCCTACTTCTGGGCTCGATTCCCTCCCTTGTGTCAGTGTGGTTTTCCCCAAAGAACATCAGGTGGATTAGATTATTTAATTTCCTCCTTTGTGTGTGTGTGTGTGTGTGTGTGTGTGTGTCTGCACTGTAAAGGACTGCTGACCTGTTCAGGGTGTTTCTCTGAATTTTACTCTGGATGAATGTTTAGGCATCACTACAATGAAGGCCAGTGAGTATAAAGCAACGCTCACTCACTCACTCATTTTTATAGCCGCTTGTCCTTATTTTGGTTTTGGGGGGCTGGAGCCAATCCCAATTCTCACAGGGCGAAAGGCTCCGATCCACCTGACGTTCAGGTCTTTGGATGGTGGGTCAAAACAGGAGCTCCCGGAGGAAACGCACACGGGGAGAACATGTCCAACTACATGAACATGCCCCCCCCCGGGAATCGAAGCAGAACATTCTCGCTACCCACTGCACCGACGTGCTGCCTATAAAGCAACATGATGCATAAAATATGCTCTTCTCTCCCTCTCTACCACTGACTCTAACCGCAAGACTGATCTTATTACAAACATGTCCAAATACTTTTGGGGTCCCTTCCTGTAAAAGAGCAGCAACACTTTGCTTCAGAAAACATTACGTGTCATAGAAACCAATGGGCAGGTCTTGTTTTACAAATACGTTCTGCACAAATCTCTGTGTTAAAGGGCTCCTATCATGGACAACCTTTCCTTTTTTCAAGTTTTTACATGAAGGACTGTTTTCTAATATTAAAAAAAGTTCAAATTTACAAACACGCTGTTCAGAAAGTCCATATGTGGATACAGAGCTGTAAAAGAAACTCATTTTGAATGTATGTTTTGTGAGGTCACAGAAACACGTTTACGCATATCTGACTGTTCAGCCTAAACCGGTTCAGCCTATTTGACCTGTAATAATGTTCAACCCTGGACTGGTGGAGTGACATTGAAGGGGGTTGTGGGAAAAGTGATGGATTTGGGTCCTTTAACTGTTTTAGTGACGAGTAGAACGGAGAAGTGTGTGGAGTCCTGGATTCGTCTCCTTGCTGCTGTTTTGGTCATGTGGTTAGTGCATGCATCACATACAGATGTACAGCAACAACGGTGTGTGTGTGTGTGTGTGTGTGTGTGGATTTGCATAAGAGACAGTGACGGCGTTAGTCGGAAAAACAGAGGTGCATACCTCAGGGATGAGTTAGATCAGAGCAGCGGGAGGGGGAGAGGAAAGGAAGAGGGATGAGTTAGCTCTTTTATGCAGAGTTAAAACTCTCAATCACACACTCGGTCACACTCCTTCAACTCAACAGAACACAAACCCACAAGTCTGCCCATGTCCCTGCAGCACTCGCTGGCCACTTTATCAGAAACCCCTTCCTTGTAGCTCCACCTTGCTGGAGTGCTGTTCTAGAGACTGTGGCCTGCAGGGTGTGCTCGTTCCTCGAGCTCTTCATCACTGATCAGTCTGGGACCACACATCTGCGTTGTGCACTCAGTAACACACAATCGCTGTGATGAATGGGGTAGAGAATTCTGTCTAATATCAATGCAGGTCCTCTGAAGTGGGGTTGTCCCGAATACTTACACTGGGATCTCCAGGTCTAAATGCTCGTTCATGCTCAGCATCAAATACTAGGCCTTCTGTCAGCAGTCCTCCAGAAGTTGTGGGACATTGAGGCCAGAAGACACCCAGCTTGTACATGTTTATTGTGGGAAGCAGGGTATCGATGCTCCAGCTGAGATCGGAAAGCATTTGAAATGTTCACTTCATCTCATTTACGTGTTCAGCAGAAGCTTTTATCCAAAGTGAGGAACATTCAGGCTCCAGGTCAGTGAGCTGAGAAGTGAGAGTTACAGTTTAATAGAACAGAGTATGAGTTGAGGGAGGAGCTTTCTCAGAAGAGATGACCCTTCTTGAAGGTAGAGAGGGAATCCCTGCTCTGATAGAGTTCCAAGAGACTGCCGTGTGTGAAGGGATGGTGATGCCGGAGGACGATTGTGGTGAAGACGGAGTGAAAGCCTGTATGATGGAGTTTAAAAAGGAGCAGAAGTCACCCCGAAGGTGAGTGTATTGTATTTGATTCAGGCGGCCATCGGTGCCCAGTGGAGGTCACCTAGCAACCTCTTAAGGTTTTTATATTTTTGCCTCCTCCGTTATCGCCATCTTTGCTCCTGTCAGAAAATCTGCCCTCTAGTGGAGTATTGTGACACTGATAGGTTGAGCTTGTTGACTGGAACGGCACATCACTGACAGCTGGTTGTGTTTATGATTTATTTATAATGATAGAAAATAAACAATGGATGTTTTTCTTTTTGATCTTTTGAAGGGAATGGATCAATCAAGGATAAATGACTTCAAACAGAACATCCAGTTACTGTCACAAACCACGGTTCTGATGCTGTTCAGTTTGTCATCTTATAGTCTTTCATCAGTGGTCAGTTTCTGTTGATGGATTATTCTCAGTTCAGCGGGGACATGGAGAGACACACACACACACACACACACTCTCAATAACAGGTCAGTGTCACTGCTGTGCTCAGAATGATCTGTGACCCAAATATTGTCTGCCCACTGAAGGTCCTGTGGCGGTCCTGACCATCGATGAAGGGGACAAACTAAAGTGCACTTATAATGTCAGGAGAGCTGATAAATGGACCAGAGTGAGCTGAAATATAGGTGTTTTGAATGTATTGCCTCCATTTGTGTTTGCAGTTCCTTTATTTATCCTCATGATCACTTGTGTGTGTGGTCTCACAGCCTGCCCTCCCAATAAGAAAAGCACTGGGGTTGCCATGTTTGTCCAGTTTTTTTGATGGGAGTCGTTTGCCTTTCCAGCACAACATCCTCCTCCATTCTTTTATGCTACCTTCATCTCCAAAAAGCCCTTTTTAAGAAGTGAGAGGGAACTGACGTTGGGCACAGCACAGGGAAAAGGGCTGTGTTGTATTCCTGACTGCATGCTGGGCTCCAGACAAACTGATTCAGAGTAACGGCAGTGAAGAGGCAATCTGCCTCGAATGTAATGGAGCTTTTTTTATAGGCTTACACAAGCAGTTCATTTACAAAAAGATCTAATGCTGCATTTCCTAATTCAGTCCTTTTGGACCTCCAGATGTTTGTCACAGCTCCAGGCACACATCCCCTCAATAATGAAGAATTCTGCAGCTTTAAACTGGCTGGCTCATGTGTGTCTTATTAAAAACGCTGAGCATTTTTTATGCTTTGCTGGGAATCACCTTGTTGGTGCAAAAATAGTGTTTTCTGAGACTCAAACTATTTTATCTTCAGCGTATTGAGTAGATTAAAGGAAAGAAATGGTAACAAATGTTTTAGTGCTCCAAGCTGCAAAGTGTCTAATGATAGAAGGTTCTAGATAAAGGAGTTCCAACCCATCAGCATCAGCAGTAAATGAATCCCCTGCTCATCTGGAATCATCTGCTCCTGTTTCTTCACTGCTTCATGTCTTCAGTTAGACGCTTTGTTCTGCTTGAAGGTTCAGATGTAGATCACTGTGTGGATTAACCAACACAGAACTATCAAACTGCTCAGGTACAGAGACTGGACTGAACATGAGAGACAACAACACTGTCCTTCAGGAAGCTCTGGAGAACTGGTTCTCATTAAAACATTAAAAATATCTGAAAATCTGGTGGTTTGGAAGCAAAGTGTGAGAAAATGAAGGGCTCGAGACTTTTACAGACTGGTACATCACACCTCGTCGCCGCGCACATATCGTCTCAGCTTAAAGTGGCTGTGAACTACTTTCTGCTGGAGAAAAAGAAACACAATTAAAATGCAGAATGACCTGCCTGCAGTTCTGGCACTTTGCAGTCTGTCATAAAAACATTTTTTCCCTGTTCTTTCCTTTAATTTACACAATACGACAGTTTGAGAGACATAAAATAAAAAAGAAATTGTAAAAAATTGCACCAGCATTGTCATTTCCAGCAAAATGTAACGAAATGAGGGGTTTCAAGACTTTTGCACAGCCCTGAAACTCTTCAAGAAAGCACAGCGGTTAATTGGCCACACATTATTAGCTGACAGTATTGCTTTCATCAAAACTCAAGTTACTTTTAATAATAAGCTCATAAAGATTTCTAGAAGCATCAGATTATGTGGTAGAACACGAAACACTCCAGAGCTGGGTGTGACACCCCTGGTGTATCAACTGAAAAGCCCTGTTCTTCACCTCTCCTCTCGGTGATCTGCAGGTATCCTGTGGACAGGTAGTGCTCCATGTCCTGCTGAAACGCCTCCTCGAAAAACTTCTGCCTCTCCTTCCACTTCACCTGCTGCGGCTGACCAGCCTCCGCCTCGGGGACCCTCTGAGCGTCCAGCTCCGCTGGAGGAAAGAAGAGCGTAAGGAAGGTAAATGAAATGCAGGTGGCGTCTACTGGAAAGAAAACTGGACCAGCCAGTTTGGAGCAGTCGGAGCAACGATTGCAGGGACGAGAGATCGGGTCGTTAACCCTCAGCCGCAGACGGAGTGTTTCTCATTGTATCTGGACTATTTTGGCAATCTTTATTGTTGCTCTGCATTTAACCCATCATGCACAAAGTGCAGCAGGGGACAGTCCTACGTCCAGCACCTCAAGAGCAGTGTTAGGAACGGTACCTTGCACAAGGGCTCACAAATTAACCACAACGTGCTTTAAAATCACGAGATGTCAAAGTTGATCTGTGTCTCAGGGATGTAGAGTCACAAACTGACATCACTGAACTCCAACCGTTCACCACGTTCCAGCAATAAGAGTCCCAAACACACATCTGCCCCCATTCTTCCTCCAGCCTCGCTCGACTGGTCATCCTGCACTGAGGCAGCACTAAACACTCGATGTTGTGAATCTCGCTGCAACCAAGACACACACACACGTAAGCAGTGCGCACAGTCAGAGCCTGGCTGATGATGTGATTGACCAGGACAGGGGAGCACACAGCTGCCTGGACCGTCCAGCATTTGTCTTTCCTTCAGTTGTGCTCCACAGTTGGATGAGTATTATCGGAGACGGAGAGTACAGTCCCTCAGCCGGGGTCTGGAGCGTGTCCGATTGTTCAGATAATGTCAATTTGTGAGACTGTTCTCAGGTCTGCACAGTTGTTGTACTTAAAGTGATCAAAATTGCACTTTTCATTTTTCGGTTGAGACAAATGACAAAAATCATTCAGGTTTAATGTGAAACCTTTGACTTTCTTTAACGATGATGGTGATTGGAACCAGATGTCTTATTAGAACACGTTACGCAGAAAGAGCAGAGGGCTGTAAGACTGTCAGGTGATTGATTCCACAGTGGTTCCCAACTCCATTTCATTCCCAGTTTCATGAAGAGGAGCAGAAGACTTTTTTCCATTGTGATAGCCAGCTAAGGGCACACACACTCACACTCTCTCTCTCTCTCTCTCTCTCTCTCTCTCTCGCTCTCATTTTGTATCTCCACAAACACAATGATATCACATCACAGCTCTGCTATCAGTCAATACTGATTTGAGTCAGAGAGAGAAAGAGAGATGGTGGAAGCTTTTGTACAAACAATGATAGAACACTGAACTTCTGTATGTCCTCTCTCTCTCTCTCGCTCTCTCTCTCTCTCATTCATTCTCTTTATTTCAGCAGTCTCCACAGAGCCGTGGATACCAGCTCTCACCTTATCTCTCTCTCTCTCTCTCTCTGACTGTGTGGGAGGGTATATGTTCAAGGACAGCTGAGACTGCTCTATTAGGCGAGAGACCCGGGGGTGTGTCTGTCACTGTTTGTGAGAGTGTGTGGTGTTTGTGTGTGTGTGAGTGAGATTTGGAGGCCCTTATATAAATCTTCAGCTCCCTCAAAGTGTGTGTGTGTGTGTGTGTGCGTGCCTGTAAAAGGAATTCTGTTTTTTTTTTGTTTGTTTTTTTTTTTATACACAGAATAATTGTAATGCAAACTCACTGCTTACCAAAAAAAAATCATTCATCTAATCATCCACACCTTTCACTTCTTCCAGTGTTGAGTCGTGCTGGAAAAGAGGAACCCAAGCACTTGTGAACTTTTCAGATCAAGTCAGAGAGCAGCTTGATTTTCTTCTCAAAGTTGAAAGATTTAAATGCTGTTTACACAAAGGGGGCGTTCTGATGGTCTGCCAGGTCTTGAATGGTGAATAGTGGTTCCTTTTCTACATCCTCCGCTTTTCACTCACTCACACCGTCCAGCAGGGGGCAGTTATTTAAAGGGCCCGGGTGCAGCGAAGAGGACGGTACCTTGCTCAAGGGTACCTCAGGGCAACTTACTGGTCCGGGATTCAAACCCACGACCTTCCAATCCTGGTGCCTCGTCCCTAAACACCAGATCACTGCTGCCCCCAGTGGCCAGTTAAGTATGTAACTAATTAATAAACAAATACATTCACGCTGGGATGTTTCAAAGAAGACTTTAAACAAACAGTCGAGCAAAGTGAGGAGTGAGCAACGAGACAGGTCACGGATGGACTGAAATGCCTCTTTGATTCAAGATTCATCTCTTCTCTGCTTCTGGTTACAGCTCACATTGTGGACCATGTTTAAAGCTGCTCTGCTTGTAGGAATTAAAGTGACTTCTTCCCTCCATCGTATGAACATGTGGATGACTGCGCATGAACTGGGGCAGCGGTGCCCTAGTGTTTAGGGAGTCGGCCACAGGATCGGAAGATTGTGGGTTCAAACCCCTTACCAGTAGGTTGCCATGAGGTACTCTTGAGCAAGGTACCGTGCCTGTCACTGCTTCCCTGGTGCTTTCATAGCTGCTCCCTGCTGCACGGTGTGTGTTTGTGTGCATGGGTTAAATGCAGAGGTCCAATTTCATTGTGGTTCAGTGTGTGCTGTGCAGTGACCTCGCAGTGACAAGAATAGTCGCTTTCACTTTCTTTTTCTGCACTTTGGACGTCACTATTGTACTGACTTATTTTAAAGAAAATCCCAAAATAATAAACAACGTGACGTGCTATGGCCCATATTTTCTATGTTCTATGCTTAGGATGTGCAAATGTCGCACTCAGCATCCTGGAAACACTGATTTTAACTCACAATGACTTTGTGTCGTCCTCAAATGCCTAGAAGATACATTCAATAAAAAGCAGATACATTCAATAAAAATGGGTTTACTTTAATATTAATCCTTAATTATTCAGTCACAAAGGAAATATAACATTTTTTTAGCTAATAAATCAAGACGTGTGAACATATAATCATGCAATTATTATTATGAGAATATTAGTAGTTGGATGGTATGGCTAATATTCTGGCTTCTGCATGCGGATTGGTTGGCCTTCTGGCATCTGCTTCTCTGATTGGTTGGTGTCAAATAGGTACACGCACTCTGCAGTGAGCACATTTTAATACGCAATTAGTGTTTATGTGCAGATGTTGACACTATTAAAAACTCTCTCTGCAGTTATATCATATTTGTATTATATTGCAGGTTCAATTCCAAATAAACAGAACTCAGGCTCTAACGTCCGCTCTCACGTTGAAGCTTTTCTGGTGGAATGTTTGTGAAAATGAATAAAACATTCAGTGTAGAAGATTTTTGGACACATTTTACACCAACAGGCAGTTTTGAACAGAAGGCTGAGGGATTGACCTGAGGCTGTCTGGTTCGTGTACAAGTGTGTCCAACTCCAGTAATGACCTCAGATCCAGCTGTTCGCCCAGTGCAGGTAAAGGTGGTGTGTGTGGGTGTGTGTGTGGGTGTTTGGCCTGCCCTTGTGATGCATACAGTGTTTGCCGTCCATTGTATTGAACCCAGAGCAAATCACCCTTCCTCCCTTTCTCTCTCTCTCTCTCTCTCTCTCTCTAATCATTTGTCCTTCTGTCCGTTAAATAAAGTGTCCCTGAATTGAGACCTTTTGTGGGAACAGCTTGTCGTTTTGAGCACATCAGGCTGCAGTCTGGATTAGAAAACATAAAAGAGCCCAACGCTCTGGTTGATGTTAAGGTCAGGTTGAGGTTAAGCTCTGGTTGATGTTAAGGTCAGGTTGATACACTGATAAGTGCAGAATGGTCTGATCTTCACATTTTGCTGTATCTCTGTGAAAGAGGGGGTTTGGCTGTACAAGCACACGTAGTGGAGCAGAACAGACATTTCGATGTAATTCAACATCAGTAAATGTAATGCTCTGTATTTAGTGGATTTTGACCACCAGTGGAGGAGCAGTGTGAGGCTGAGGGTTTGGCACTCTTGAGCCATTGGATTTGGTCTGTTCTCCTGCGTCCAGCCTGCCTTTGAAGTGAGCTGGGCATACAGCCAACATGTCCAGTTCACATCTGGATCCAACACACGTGTCCCTGTTTATTCTTTCTAGAATTCCTCGAAACGGCCGGTCAGGAGGCGATGGTTTAAGCTGATGAGACAGATTTCCTCGATATTTCACCAGATTTCAATGTCATTTGCTTCTAACTTGGCACCGCAACTGGCACATTAGCTTGGCACGCATATGAAAAATGTCCCTCCTGTGAAGATGAGAACTTTTCAGTTCTCCCACTTGCGATCTCCTGCCAGTCCGAAAGTTGTCAGCTTTTGACAGTTTTTGGAAATAGTTTCTCGGAGGGCAGTGAGGCATTTTATTTAAAAATTGCCCGCTGCCTTTCCACTCCGAGACAGGGACGGAGTCTCTGAGAGAGTACTGTTTGAGGCGAGACAACAGGAAGTGCTTATTAATGAGGATGGAAGCGTCATGCCTATTCATGTGTTTAGGAAGAAATATATTTAGCAAAGCCAACCAAGCAGCAAATAAAGTCCAGGGAAGCTGTTATCAGTGTCAGACTCTCCTGCCCGCCTTTCCTCTTCCCCACTGTACGGTTAGATTTGCCTACACTTCTTTCACAAGGTTGTGGAGTGTCTCAGACTGTAGAGGTGCCATTTTATGTTCACACCCACCGCCGAAAACATATTCTTCCGATTAGAAAAAAGAGAAAATCATTCAGATTCCCATCAGAATCTCTGCAGTTCTTAACTAGAGATCTTCTTCCTCTTCTTCTTCTGCTTCTTCTGGCTGCTCCTGTTTAGGAGTCATCACAACAGATCAACTGTCTCCATTTCTTCCTGTCCTCTGCATCTTCCTCCTTCAAACCGACCACTTTCATGTCCTCTCTCACCACGTCCATAAACCTCCTCTTTGGTCTTCCTCTTCTCCTCTTTCCTGCCAGCTCCATCTTCAACATCCTCCTCCCGATATAATCCTTGTCTCTCCTCTGGACACGTCCAAACCAGCCTTGCTTCTCTAACTTTGTCTCCAAAACATCTAACCTGAGCTGTCCCTCTAATATACTCATTTCTAATCCTGTTCATCCTCGTCACACCAACTCTGACACCTCCAGCTCCGTCTGTTGTCTTTTCATCAATGCCACCATCTCCAACCCGTACAACGTAGCTGGTCTCACTACTGTCCTGTAAACCTTCCCTTTTACTCTAGCTGGTATCCGTCTGTCACAGATCACTCCAGTCACTCTTCTCCACTCATTCCAACCTGCTTGCACTCTCTTCTTCACCTCTCTTCCACACTCACCGTTACTCTGAACTGTTGATCCAAGTATTTAAACTCCTCCATCTTTGTCACCTCCACTCCCTGCATCCTCACCCCTCCACTGTCCTCCCTTTCATTCACACTCATGTATTGTCTTTGTCCTACTCACTTTCATTCCTCTCTTCTCTTGAGCAGATCTCCATCTCTCCAGGTTCTCCTCAAGCTGCTCCCCACTCTCACTACAGATCACAATATCATCAGCAAACATCATCGTCCACGGAGACTCCTGTCTAACCTCGTCCGTCAGCCTGTCCGTTAATATTGCAAACAAGAATGGGCTCAGTGCTGATCCTTGATGTAATCCAACCTCTTCCTTAAATGCACCTGTCACTCCCACTGCAGATCTCACCACTGTTATACTGCCATCATACATATGCTGAACTTCTCTCACATACATACTTCTCTGTAACACCAGACTTCCTCAGACAAAACCACAACTCCTCTCTAGGCACCCTGTCATATGCTTTCTCCAAATCCACAAAGGTACAATGCAGCTCCTTCTGACCTTTTCTGTACTTCTCCATCAAGACCCTCAGAGCAAACATGGCATCTGTAGAGCTCTTTCTCAGCATGAAACCATACTGCTGTTCACGGATCCTCAACTCTTTTCTTAACCTGCTTCCACGACTCTTTTCCAGAACTTCAGGCTGTGTCTGATCAGCTTTATCTCTCTAAAGACACTACAGCTCTGTGCATCACCCTTATTCTTGAAAAGCAGTACCGGTACACTTCGTCTCCACTCCTCAGGCTCCTCTCATTTTAATTGGGACGGTACCTTGCTTAGTACCTCAGGGCAACCTACTAGTCTGGGATTTTAACCCATGATCTTCCAATTCTGGGGCCCAGTCCCGAACCACTGGGCCACCGCTGCATTACGTTGGGTGTGAGTATGTATGTGTAAAATAATTATATATTTAAAGACTTGAGAAAATGTATAAATAATGTAAGTATATGAATGTATTCATAACACGTCCCATGCACTATACTTATGAATGTATCCATGTTACAAAAATACGGCACTTATGTCTTAAATAAATAGACAACAGGTATCCCATATGTATAATTTTTTAAATGTTAATATCTATATGTAATAATGACATGTTTCATTTGTGTTATATACATGTATATACAAACTCTGGAGCCTGTCATGACATTTAACATCTCTCTCTCACACACACACACACACACAGTGCCGAAAGGCAGAAGTTATCCTCACGCTCTTTCTCTCTGCCTCCTCCACAGGCGTTGGGTTAGCCTGATGAGTGTGTCCTCATGTGTTAACACACTGTTCTGATCAGCGTAGGAGTGTGAACCTGCGGCCAGCTGCGTCACCCTGCCCCTGTCTGGACCACTTAGTGTCCCGCACTAAGAAATGGGTCATATTTACACACGTCCTGATTTTTGTATGTAACCATCAACCTTAGGCCAACATTCTCAGCCTTATCCTCAGGTTAACATTTCCCTCGTCCAATCACAGATGACATCAGATGACGTCATCATGCTTTGCTGAATTTCAGATTTGCTGGGATAGACCCCAGCACCGCCCGCAACCACAATCAGGGCAAGTGGCTCAGAAAATGAGTGAAAGAGTGAGCAGTATATACAGTGGTTTACAAACATCCAGCCTCTGCTTGAACACAAGTGATGTATTATTCTGGAAATTGATCTAATACCATATACAACCATTCAAACATGAATCACTCCACACGCTCCCAAATCGACAAACTGTTAACTTCTCTAAAATGCATTTATGCATGTAGTAGGTCAGTTTTAGGAGCGGTCAGGCGGATGGTTGAAACCTGTGGTTCCTGTGTTGGACTTCCTCTAGAGGCGTTCACGAGGCAAAAACTGTAATGGTAGAAACTAAAATGTGTGTTTTTTATATTGGATCTTGGTTGTATATACAGTACTGTGCAAAAGTTTTAGGCAGGTGTAAAAATGCTGTAAACAGAACGCTTTCAGAAATGGAAGTGTTGATCATTTATCTTCATCAATCAACAGAATGCAGTGAATGAACAAAAGAGAATCTAAATCAAATCAATATTTGGTGTGACCACCCTTTGCCTTCAAAACAGCATCAGTTCTTCTAGGTACACTCGCACACGGTTTCTGAAGGAACTCGGCCGGTCGGTCGTTCCAAACATGACTGTGTTTCAACCTCCGTGTGACATTGATGATCACCAGTACCTGTTTGGTAAAACTGGTTGATCAGACACCGACTATAATCCTACAGAATCCCTGACTGTGTGCAAGTGTACCTAGAAGAACTGATGCTGCTCTGAAGGCAAAAGGTAGTAACACCAGATATTGATCTGATTTAGATTTTTCTTTTGTTCGCTCACTTTGCATTTTGTAAATTGATCAAAATAAACAATCATTATTTATATTTCTGAAAGCGTTCTTTGTTTACAGCATTTTTCCACACCTGCCTAAAACTTTTGCACAGTACTATGTGTGTGGGAGTTTCTCACTGAAGAGCGGTAATTCCTTTAATGATCTGGGCTCAGAATGCGTTTAAAAATGTTCGTCTGCATTCTCAAAAGGCAACAGCAAACTGTCGGAAAGCTTCTGACCATCTTAAAGGTCTGAAATGGTGGGAGAGAAGGTGTGTGTCTTAATGGCACACCTTTCAAAATGTTCCACTGAATTAAATGAATTTTCATCACAGGTTTATTGCCTCACAGCTCATATCTGAGCGCTTTAAGCCCCTTTAAAGATGAATGGCTGGACTGCTCCGTGTCAGTTTGAATGCTCAAACAGCGTGTCGGGTTTAATACAGCGCACATCAGAGTGGACATGTGAGGTCTGGCCGCTGCTGTTGGGGAATCTGTATGGACAGAGTGTCTGAAGAAATCGATTCTGACACTGACACACAAGCCCGGCTCAACACCGAGGAAGATCAGCACGGCTGTGGGGCCAACAAAGGGCTTTAAACAGCCGCTCTTATCCAGCACGGCAGAGTCCCTGACCAATAAAGCCATCTCACAAAGCAAACCAGCGCCAATTAGGAAGCTCAGTAAAGCAGTGTGATACTGGCTGTTTCACCCAGACTACCGAGGCAGACGTGTAGAGACACAGTCCTTAGGTTCATCCAATCCGATGTGTTCTTTCAGCAAATGGCTAGATAAGGTTTTTGCCAGACAATTTGGAAATGTAGACAACAAAGAGAAGGACGGGTTCCCCTCCAGCTTTAGGGAGCTTTGCCTCTGTTGCCCTTGCCTTGTTCTCCAGGGACTTGGACATGGACATGGACTCTGTAAAGCTGCTTTGAGACGTCAAAAAAAAAACACTTTAGGAAAAAAATGCATTGACCCTCTTCTAAGGGTGTGGCCTTTCACACACATTGTGAAATAACTCTTTATAAATAATAGATTGTGGGCAAATAATAGGTTGTGAGTTGGAGGCCTAGTGGGCCCTGTGATTGTTGTGGGTTCGAGTCCCAGACCAGTAGGAAATCTTTACTAAATTAGTCCATTTTTAGGACAAAAGTAGTAATGTGCAATGTTGATGCACTTTGGGTCATGTGGTCTGAGGCTGCAAAGCCTACAAGACCCTGGAAATCAGAGTCTTCTGGAAACATCCACAGCAGTGTTTCCCAGTTTAGTTCAGCTTAAGTCCCAAATCTGTCTCTGTTAGGGAAGCGGTGGCCCAGTGTTTAGGGACTACACCCCAGGATCGGAAGGTCATGGGTTTGAATCCAAGACCACTAGGTTGTCCTTTGGTACCCTTGAGCAAGGTGCCATCCCCTTCACTGCTCCCCGGGCTCTGGATGTGTCTGCTCCCTGCTGCACGGTGTGTGTTGGACATATTTCAAGATTCGATCAGGAACCTTTTATAATCTGTTAAGTAAGTCTCTATACTAAACAACACGTACCGTACATTTCAAAATGTACAGAGGTGGCAAAAGTCAGTCACCATCAAATACACCTTTCTCCATCTTCAGTTACTTCTC
>CM029368.1:3229529-3269058 GCA_017165825.1 Hepsetus odoe
CTAGCGTTACACATCACTACAACCAGGCAGCTTCACGGCCTGGTTCGCCTCTCCTGAGGTAGGAAAGGGTTATTTATAGCGTTCATCAGCCGAGCAGACAGTGGTAACTGATACACTCCGGGGAAACACATTTACTCCAGCAGGAACAGAGGAGGCACCTCTACCTGCTCGTTACTGAAGTACAACACAGACAGGAAAGGGGAAAATAGGCAGCACGGTGGAGCAGAGTGTAGCACTGTCGTCTCACGGTCAGAAGGACCAGTGACCTGTCCAAGGTGTGTCCCTGCTTTTCACCACATGAGACTCTAGCAGCGCCCAGGATCTTCACCAGGACAAATGGCTCAGAAAATGAATGAGAGTGTAAAGTAAAAGTACAGGAATGTACTGAGAGTGTAAAGTAAAAGTACAGGAATGTACTGAGAGTGTACAGTAAAAGTACAGGAGTGTACTGAGAGTGTAAAGTAAAAGTACAGGAGTGTACTGAGAGTGTAAAGTAAAAGTACAGGAATGTACTGAGAGTGTAGAGTAAAAGTACAGGAGTGTACTGAGAGTGTAGAGTAAAAGTACAGGAATGTACTGAGAGTGTAAAGTAAAAGTACAGGAGTGTACTGAGAGTGTAAAATGAGACGTGTCTCCTCTGAAGGACGTCTGGAGCGTCTGTCTGTGCTGAAAGTGAACTGAATCTCACTCCATATTAATAGAATTAAAGACTATTAAAGCCTCGAACTTCAACTCCAATAAAAACAATCTACTGAAAATAATCCACATGAACTTCACCGCTTCACTTTCATCACCGTCTCTACTAGTTCTCCATCACGGACACACACTCCACACACCCTGAACTCCACCGTCCACTCTCCCTGTCCTCTCCCTCACTCTCCTTCACTCTGTCCTGCACCGATGGACACTCAGAGGGACGCCTTGTGTCCATTTAGGCTGAAGCGTGTCTCGATGTTGGGCCAGCATGTAGAAATTCAAATGAAACGAAGGATATTTGTCTCAAAACATAGGCAGTATAAAAAAAAAGTACTGAAGTAAATGCCTAAATCTACTAAAGTATAATAATGAAGTATTTCTACAAGTCAGCCTGTGAATTATTTTCATCGTATAATTAATATACCTCCCATTTATTTGCAATACACTTATAGTGCACCTCCCACCATTTATACCAGGGTACATAATCTCCACACAGCCTGCAAATTGCCAGCCGGATGAAATCCATTACTTCACAACGAGGACCCCATAAAGGGAGACGCGCAGAGGAAAAGAAAATGAACCATTTTACAGATGCCATTAATTAAAGCCCCACTGGGAGTCATCCTTACCAGTGGCTGTAGGACACACTGCCTTTATATAATGAAGCTGGTTTATATGGATGACACACTGTGTGCATGCGAGTGGAAGACTTGTAAGTCACTTTGAATGAGAGTCAAATTGATGATGCAACTCAAGGCAAGCTGGGCTGTATTGTTTGTGAGGGGGGGCAGAGGAAAAGGCTTCTGTAAAGCAAGCTATTATCATACTTACCATTATTGTTCATAAGGGTCAGTACATTAACCCCGTGGATTCTTCCAATCTTCGTTTCAATTACATTTAATTTCGGGAAGGTTAGGAAGACAACAGCTCTCAGCTCTTTCCTTTGGAAAGTGGCCGTGAAGAAGAAAAGGCGGAAGTCTTTTGAAAAATGGAGAAGATGTGTTCTGCAAGGAGTGTTTTTAACTGACGCTGACTTTTATTGTTAGCATGTCGTTTGTGTTTTCTAAGTTATCAGAAAAAGCAGCCTCCAGGGTAACGAACAGATGGTGCAGATGCTGCAGAGAAAGACTGAGCTGAAAATCTGAGTCTGTGATGGCTGCAGACCTCCAGCAATGACCTGGACTTTCTAAAGTCCTTCATAGTTCTCTGCTCTGCAGAGAACTTGCTTCAACCTACGAAAAGTAACTGCTGTGGAAATGGCTGAATGTGGTGTGTAAAAGTTGCAGGACTGGTTATAAAACTATCCTGCAGGATAGTGTTTCACCGTTTTCCCGGAGAGTGCTTATTGAACCTTTCTCGGGTCGAGTTCCCATCTTGGAGCTGGAAAGCGCAAATGAAAAATGTGAAACTCTGAAGGAAAGAGGTGAAATGTTCTCGCTTCAAGAAAGACTAGAAAAACTGAGAAGTGCACAGGACTGGTGTTACACCCTAAAGCAGGATGGGAAATACTTCGAATGTGTAGGAATATTCATGAACATCTAAAACTTGTAGTATTTGCTGAAAACAGTTCAAACGTGTGCAGGATCTGATGGGAAAACATTATAAAACAAGCAGAAATTGGTTTGAAAACACTAAAACTGTACAGAACTGTCTGAGAAAACACCACAGCTTTGCAGGGCCGTTTGAGAAGATCCCGAAACTGCAGTATTTGATGGAAAAATGTTAAAAATGTGCATGAATGAATGGGAGAACACAAAAAAAGATTGGTTTGAAAACACTAACGTTGCCTTTTTTGACTGTGACCAAAAAACCTCAAATGATGAAGATTATTATACTGGATTATAAATGGAATCACAGAGTTCATGTTACTTCAAGTCTTTTTTTAAGAAGTAAAAGCAACGGAAATTCAGCTGATGGCATTGCTTTTGGTCTGGAGCACAGTAAGGAAACTGTGATGCAGACTGATGTACTTTAAGAGGGTTTTGTCTCACAGTGAGTCTGGATCATATTCTTTAAGGCTTCGTGTGCGGAGCAGGATTATGTAACTCCATTAGAATCAGCCGTGTTTACTTTCTGTCTAATACGATTTCTTGCCTCTTCGGTTCTCTTTACATTGTAAACTGAGTGACGTCTTCTGCTGCTGCTGAGCAGTGGGTGATTGGAACCCCTTTATCTAGAACCTTGTAAATTGAGGTACTTTTGCAGCCTGGAGCAGTAAAACACATATTGCCATTTAATTCTTTAATCTGCTCAGTATGTTTAGACAGTTTGACATAAGTGGTTGCTAGAACGTGTCTCATTAAATAACAGCTTTACTGGTTTTACTGTGGACGAAGCTTCTCCAATCAGAGAGAAAGAGAGCAATCGGGCGACAGGAGACATGAAGCTTATTAATGCAATCAGCGAGACTAATCACTGAACAGAGCTGCTGCAAATTTCATTAATGTTTCTTCAAATGCACCTTTCAGGTGTGCTCAGGAGAGTGAGGAGAAGAGAAACAAAGGAAATGAGAAAAGAAGAAAGAAGAAACAAAAGAGAAATGAATAGAGAAGGGATGGGATGGGATGGGATGGTTTGGGACATGATGGGAAGAGAAGGGATGGGTTGTGGTGAGAAGAGAAAAGAAGAGTAGAGTAGTGTACGGAGGATGATTAAGGTGTGTGTGTGTGTGTGTGTGTGTGTGTGTGTGCCTGCAGGGAGTGAAAGCGCTCTGACCCACGGAGGTTCCAGCTCAGAACAGCTCATCTAATTTGACTAAAAGGCTGTTTATCCTGTTAGTAAGCCCCTGTTGAATTCTGTGTGTGTGTGTGTGTGTGTGTGTGATATTATTACATTGATGTGTGTTGTCTTAAACGCTGCACCATTTTTTTTTGCTCTATTTCATTGTTAAGGGCAGCAGTGGCCCAGTGTTTAGGTCATGGGTTCGAATCCCAGGCCAGTAGGTTACCCTGAGCAAGGTACCGTCCTCTTCACTGCTCCCCGGGCGCTTTAAATAACTGCCCCCTGCTGCACAGTGTATGTGGGCTAAAAGCAGAGGAAGCATTTTGTTGTGTTTCACTGCGTGCTGTGCTGTGTCTCACGATGACAGTCACTTTCACTTCACTTTCACTTCTGCATGCTGATGTATTCCAAAGTGTCTAGAGATCAGGGGTGAACACCGGCAATCCATCCATTAAACCAAGGCCTTTCCCAGCTGTCACCGGGAGAAAGGTCAAGAAGAGACCATGGTCCACTCCACAGGGTGGAGACACGCACTCTCACCTAAAGGACAGATAAGCACCAGCCCACCTGACATGTTTGCATTTGGGTTTCAAAAACTCCATACAGGAAGGGCATATTTCATCCACCCTGTTTTATAATTGCATTTACGTGAAAATGACTACGTCATTGTGAAGCACAGCACACAGTGATACACAATGCGTCTTCTGCCTTTAACTCTGCCTTCTGCCTTTTGCGTGTACATGCAGCAGTGGGCAGCCTTATCCCGAGGAGCAGTGATGGGGACGGTACCTTGCAGTGGTTTATGGTTTCTCTGGGTGGCTTACTGGTCAGGGATTCTAACCAATGACTGATCCTAGGCCATCGCTGCGCCGCAACAGATGGGACGTGTGTTGCCCTTAGCGGACGCTTTTATGCAGAGTGACATACATCAGTGCTTTGTAGTCACATCTGCTTTTCATTCCTGTAAGCCAAAATGTATTCTCATGGACTCTGAGCAGCCATAAATCCAGCACATGGGGAGCATTGATGAGGACGGTATCTTGATCAAAGGTACTGCAGTGTAACCTACTGGTCTGGGACCATAAAACCTCGGGATAATGGGATCTAGACTCTAACCACTAGTCCATCTCTGCCCCAGGCCAGTACTCCCCAGAACCCCAGAGTCACATTATTTTGTCTTCTACTGTATCCCAGCACTGCTCCAGAACTGACACCAAGTTTTTTTTATTTTCTCAAAATAATGTTCACCTACTAATGATCCATTTTGATCCCTTTTATTCATTTCTCGAATGCAGAATGACACGGGCAGCATGAAACCAAACCAGTAAATTAGCTGGTGCAGAGCTGTCATTTTACTTTTATGCCAGTTAAACATGGGCCAAAATAAACCATATGTGCCACAAGCCATCTGATCCATTTTTTTTTTTAAATTGTAGTTATTAAACACGGTGAAAACGGTCTACACAAGGCGGCCTGTGTAATTCATTAATCACTGGGTTGCCAGATCTCACTCCACAGCTGTCTTCCTTCACTCACGGGTGGAGGGAACAGAGCGATTGCTTTAATTGGCTCACAAGTTGCCCTTTGTTCTCCTAATAACAAAGAGAACGTAATTACCTGCAGCATGAAGAGCAGAGAGAAGTTTCTCTGCAGAAGAATTCAGCCTGAATTTGTTACCGGTGTTGAATCACATTTTCCACAACCGTGTGGCCTCATTTATCAGTGAAAAGCTCCTTTTCTTGCAGAATCTTTCTCAAATATACAAATATGTCCCTTCTACTAATGAGGCCTGTTCTTCAAACCTTCTGATTTCTCCTAAATAAAATACACATTTCAATTCAAGCAGCATCCAGAGACTGCTTTTTGATTTTACATATGCAGGATTCCAGTATCGGAAGGTTGTGGGTTCGAATCCCAGACCAGTTAGACACCTTGAGGCACCCTTGAGCAAGGTACCGTCCAAATCACTGCTCCCCGGGCACTTTAAATAGCTGCCCCCTGCTGCACGGTGTGCAGAATTACAAAAGGACACTTTAAATCTTATCCAGAGTGATGACCATCAGTGCTTTGTATAAACCCACTCTTTTATCTTTGTATTTACTATTTGTCAACTAACGTCCCTCTAAATCCCCGTTACTGAACAAATAAAAGATCTCAATTTCTCCACCAACTTACTCCAAACTCCGAGCTTCTGCTGAAAGCTTCCTCTGTCTGTTCTCCTCTTTTCAGTGCATGTAGGTGTCTCACCAACACACGTCTTTTCTTTCACTCCTCTTTTCAGCCAGTCTGGTGTAGATGCGCCACTGCAGGCGCGTCTGAGCTGTTTTGTGTTTGAAGCCCAGTAAAGCAAATTGCAGCAATTAAGTATCGCACTTAAACAGGGATGCCTGCCGCTGTCAGCACTATAAAATAATTACAGTGTGAAGATCACAGTGAAATTCATGCGACAGAGACGAGAGAGAGAGAGAGAGAGAGAGAGAGAGAGCGAGAGAGCGAGAGAGAGAGAGAGAGAGAGAGAAGGAGCATGACAAACAGCAAGTGAAGGGGGTTAATGCTATCTGATCTGCAACTTGCTGATTTAAATCTTATTAATATTAAACAAGTGAATCTGGCACTGCAGATGTGTGTGTGTGTGTGTGAGAGAGAGAGAGAGAGAGAGAGAGAGAGAGAGAGAGAGCTTTATTCTGCTTTTTTGAATGTTCTTCCTGAAGCAGTGAACCGTTCAGCAGTGAATTTCATACAACAGCTCTGCACGCCTGTGTGTCCAACAGACAACTGTCCTCCTTCTATGGGTGGCTAGGACAACTCCTCCCCCTCCCCTCATGATGTCCCAAGTCCACATGAGAATCTCTAATGGACAGAGCGTGAGTGTTCTCCTCCAAGCGTGCTGAGCTGCTCAAAAACAGGCGCTTCACATTTATGAGCATGAGCCTGGTCTAAACCCTCCCCGTGCGTTAGACTATGTGGAAGTTGAATGATCGGGTGGATAATGCGTGAGATATATGATGTGAATCAGAAGTTACAGCCCTTTTACACCCAATCCCTCCATTTTCAGAGCTTCCACTGAGACAAAGAGCCTGACAAGTAGTTTAACAGCCAGCTGTGACCTGTTCTCACATTACTTTCTTAAATTCACAGAAAGATGAAGATAAGGTCTAGCAAGGATCCCAAGCCCTCAGTTTGCATTTGTTAGTTTGAATTCAATATGAGGTGGGAGTGACGCCATCAGCACAACAAACCTTCCTTCAAAAACTTCCTTCAGTGACCGTCACCTTCACTTCCAGAGGTCGCAGGTTCAAATCCCAGCTCCAGCCCCATCACCGCTGGGTTCCTCAGCAAGACTAGAGAGGCTGGCCCTGTAGTTAGGCAACGGGAGTCACTCTGGATGAGAGTGTCTGCTGAGTGTGCTGTAAATGTTTAATGATGATGTGTCTGCTGATAGAAGCAGCAGGGTGAACTGGGACAATGCTATCTGCTCAGCTTCAGCCAAACACTGCAAAACTGATTTAAAGGCGAGAGTTTCTCAGGGCCAAGAAATGAGTTCAAAAGAGTCATGACCCAGTCATATCACGACAGAGCTTTAGGTACTGAAGACAAAGGAAGGAAGATACAAACACCAACAACAAATGCAGCAGCAGCAAAGACCTGGAAAACATCGGAAAGGAGGAAACTCTGCATTCGCTGATGTTCGTGGCTGCAGGCAGTGCTTTATAGCAGAGGATTTTCTTCAACGTTAAAATAACATTTCTGATTATGTTAGTTCGTCCAATCACTTATGAGCCTCTGAAAATGTGATGGCTGTAATTCCTAAAAGTTTCATGTTTAACGTTCATTAAACCCCATTTTTTATTAATAAAAAAAAATAAAATTTAAAAAATGGCACTGAACTTAGGGTTAGGGTGAGCCTGGGCTGGAGATCATATAGCTGAAGCAGCTTCAGCAACCTTTATATGGATACATGGATGAAGCTGTGTGTGTGTGTGTGTGTGTGTGTGTGTGTGTGTCATGATCACACAGTGAGCCGCAGTGGCTCATTAATCATAGTGCTGGAATCCCCTGCGTGTATCTTGCTTCAGGAGACGCCCTTCACACACTCTCTGTTTTCACACACACACATACTGTATTCACACACTCTCTGTTTTCACACACACACACACACACATACTGTATTCACACACTCTCTGTATTCACACACACACACTGTATTCACACACACACACACTGTATTCACACACTCTCTGTATTCACACACACACACACTGTATTCACACACCCCACAGCTCTGTGTTTACACTTCCTTCAGTCCCCATATTTTTAAGGTCCCAATTAACAAAAAAATCTTACATGAACGACAACACCTTCACCCCCCACTTTCTCTCACTCTTTCTATTCCTCCCTCTGCCTGCCAGCCCCCCTTGAATTTGGTTAAACCGATGCTCGGTGTCACAGGTACAAGAGTGTAACTGAAGATGAACATGTAACTCCCAAAGGCAAACACCCCACCTGAAAACAGAGTCCGTTTTAATCCATCGTGTGTGAAAATATTAAAAAAATCAATGTTTTATAGCCAACATACTGAGCAGAACACAAACCTCAAACACAGCAGAACATCATCAAATAGAACTACAGAACAGAGCTGAATGGATCAGAACAGATTGCAGACTTCAGAATGGAATGGAGTTCCAAATAGAATAAAGGAGCAGAACAGAAGAGAATCGGATGGATTCGGAAAGAACCGAATGGTTAATTTAAGTTTGTTAAATGAAGAGAAGAGAAGAGAAATGTAAATGCCTACATAAGTGAAATCATACTGACCGCAGGCAGTCTGCCCCCACACTTACACATCTGGTGACATCTGGGAGCACCCACATGAGGAGGACAGATCACAGAGCACAGCCTGAAAGAGAGACTGAACTGCACACTTACAGGAATTCCTCTTGCTGCTGTCGGCAGAGCCTGGAGAGGACATGCTGGACGGACGCGGAATTTCCTCACACAACGAATCTAAAGACGCTCATCCTGAGACACACACACGATGCTGCAGCAAGACATCCTCTCAGAGACACGCGTGTGTGTGTGAAGGCAGCACTCAGTCTGACTAACTGGGAGGCGACACACGGTGAGTGTGAGTAGCTGGGAACGTACCACTGAGAGTGTAAGGATGAGGGGGAGATGGGCGATGGGAGAGGAAGGAGTGGACATGGTGCAATAACTGGTCTGATCAACAGTTCAGTACAGCCCGAGAAAACCTGACGACTGCTTCTATAATCCAACGTTTCTTACCCACACACACACACACACACACACACACACCAGCAGGATGTTCAAATTTTTATTCATGTAGGATATTTGTTTTTGTTTTTTTTTTATTTCAGGAAAATTAATGAACTAATCAATGATTTACTGAACACCAAATGTTTTTTTCATGACCATCATCTCCATCACCTTCATCACCACAATTATAGCAATTGCTTCCATCATCAACACCATAATCATCATCATAACAATCATTAGTACAACCCCAGCTTGACCACCACAAGCACTAGCATCACCATGACCATCAGCATCATCTTCATCATCACCACAAGCACTAGCATCACCATGACCATCAGCATCATCTTCATCATCACCACAAGCACTAGCATCACCATGACCACCATCAACATCACCACCACCACAAGCACTAGCATCACCATGACCATGACCATCAGCATCATCTTCACCACCACAACCATAACCACTAGCATCACCATCACCATGACCATCAGCATCATCTTCATCACCACAAGCACTAGCATCACCACCACCATGAGCACCATCATCACCACCACAAGCACTAGCATCACCATCACCATCAGCATCATCTTCATCATCACCAGAAGCACTAGCATCACCACCACCATGAAAACCATCAACATCACCACCACAAGCACTAGCATCACCATCACCATCAACATCTTCATCACCACAAGCTCTAGCATCACCACCATCACCACCTTCATCACCATCACCTCAATAAATGATCACCGTTGCTGCCATCACCTTCATTTCTATCATTACCATTATCACCATCAGCTTCCCATTATTGCCACCACCATCATCGTTATTGCAATTTTCACCACCATAATAATCATCTTCACCATAGCCTTCATCGCCACGATTGTCATAAACATCACCTTTATTATAATAACAAATACATTTAAACTATATAACATTCCTGGATCATCAGGTTCCTGAAATTCTTCAGCTGGCTTGAATTAGCTGCACACACACAAACACACACTTGCACACACACTTGCACACACACTTACACACGCACACTTGCATCCTTATTCATTTTCATGAAGATTTACAGCATGAGAATGAAACGGGTCCGGTACAGAGGCCCAGACCACTTCTAATGGAAAAGAAAAATAGCAGCATCTGCTCTCCAGCAAACGCAATGACCCTTAATCATGATGTCAATACTGGCCCTCAGTAACTCTTCGTGTGAACTCAATGGCTTTTAATGGCCCTTCACTGAAGTCTAGATTAAATTCCGCAGAGCTTGCACGGAGGTAATCAGCAATGATTGAATCAAAGATTTTTCTCTCCCAAACCGAAGTCTGAGAACTAATGTTGAACCTCCACGCCATTCTTTATAGAGTATAACCAGCTCACAGTGCAAAACAAGGGAGAAAACAGCAAGTAATATTGAGAAATTCGATTAAACATCATCAGATTTTCAGTCCTAGAAATAGATAGTCTTATTAAACAAGTGGGACAAGTGTTCATTGTCAGTGCATTTACTGAGCAAAATTCTCCAGACTTGGCTTTCAGTGTCTACTGTGAGCTCCTAGTGAAGCGCTGCAGCTAAACATTTCTAGAATCTGGATTATTCCTGCACGTCAACTTGGAGAGATTTCACTCCGTTCCTAATTACGGACCAGCTTCAGCACAAGAGGCCAAGTAGGCTTCATTGTCATTTAATCCACATCAGGAGGTTGTGGGTTCGAGTCTGAATGTGACATTACAGTCGAGTCAAAACTGACTAAAACTTCATGCATGAACTGGGGATTGGACCCGCTTTAATAAAGGACCACAATTCTGTTTTCTTTATTATCTGTCCCTGATAAACATTAGAATGTACTTTAATCGTCGGGCTCTTTGCAACCAAAATGTTAGCTATATGAGTTAATATTGAATAAAATAGCAAAATATTATAACAGCAGATCTTCTCAGCAGACTGCAAGGCTGCTTTTGAACACTGGATTATTTTCTCCCTTTGTTCTCAGAGGTCCATAATGGCCATCCATCTCCCACCACAATAACCTGATTGTGTTTATTATATCATAGTTAGCCCTGCGGGTCTCCCAGGAGAGTCCAGATTAGTCCGAGCTTTATTCTGAACAGATACCTGCTAACACAAAACATGGAATTTGACCAGGGGTGCTAAAACCAAGCCCATTAGTTTAGTATAGAACCCAAAGTGATGGATGGGTTCTTTGAATAAATTGCTCTTTTGTTTATTTTTATTTTATATATTGATGATAATAAACAGATAAACACTGACACGTCCATTTCATTACCTAACGTTTCTCAGGGTAACAGGCCTAAAGCTGGCCCATTGATGACAAACTGAACTTATAAAAACTGATCGCCATCTAGTGACCTGCACCAGAAAATAAGACACATGGAAGAGAAGAATGGAAAGGAAGGAATGCTCAAGGTTACCCCAGGGCAACCTACTGGTCTGGGTTTCGAACCCATGACCTTGTGATCCTGGGGCCTAGTCCCTAATCTTGATTACTCTTCTTTTTTCTTCTTCTTCTTTCAGTTCCTCCTGTTAGGAGTCACAAAGGATCAACCATCTCCATTTCATCCTGTCCTCTGCATTATCCTCTTTCACTCCAACCGCCTGCACATCCTCTCTCACCACCTCCTCTCAGTCCTTCTTCTTCTCCTCTGGCCTGGCAGCTCCATCCTCGTCTCTCCTCTGGACGTGTCCAAACCAGCGCAACCTTGCTTCTCGGACTTTGTCTTCAAATCGTCTAATCTGAGTCTTCTCTCTAATATACTCGTGTCTAATCCTGTCCGTCCTCGTCACACCCAACACCCATCTCGACATCTTTAACTCTGGCACCACCCTCCGCCTACTGTTCTATAAAATACTGTGTTTAAATGCCATTTACTCCACTGGGTTTTAAGTGTGGGCAGGAAAGAGGTTTAGGTCAGAGCAACTTGATACATTTTTAAAAATGATTTGAGCTCCTAGATAAGAGCATTTTGGGCAGCTTTGGGGATCTGCAATTGTTCTGGCCCTCCTTTGTTTTCAGATCGATCTGAGGCTCTCCACAGCCCTTTGAAATCTACATCAAAAAGCTCTTAGTCTGCTCGGCCCACGGGGTGGATCTTATCCCGGGGTTCTTGTTTGATTTGCTCTCAAGTCAAATAACCAGGCTGCTTCAGCACAGCTGAGATCCATTTCTGATTAGAGGAGGCCGGGGAAGGTTGTAGCATGGGGTAAGTTGTAACACCACCAGTCTCACCAATCAAAAATAAGCTACAGGGGTGATATCCCTACTTTGCACACTGACCACCCAATGGAAGTTTGAAGGTTTCTTTTGGAACCAAATCTGGTTTTAAGGAATGAAAGTTACATTTCATGTTTGGGTTTTAAAAAAGTGCTATGTTACTATAACAACCCATCCACATTTAGAACAGGATTTCTTGCAATTGCAGACAAATGCAGGTAAGGACTAAAAGGCATAGACTTATCGGTCCAGTATTACATTTATCACATGACATTTAGCAGACATTTTTATGACTTACAGTGGCTGTGGCAGACGGCTACCAGCAAGAGTAAAAGGGAAGGTTTACAGGACAGTAGTGAGACCAGCTATATTGTAAGGGTTGGAGATGGTGGCGCTGATGAAAAGACAGGAGCTGGAGGTGTCGGAGTTAAAGATGCTGAGATGTTTGTTGGGTGTGACGAGGATGGACAGGACTAGAAATGAGTATATTAGAGGGACAGATCAGGCTAGACGTCTTGGTGACAAAGTTAGAGAAGCAAGGGTGCGTTGGTTTGGACATGTGCAGAGGAGAGAGGAGGATTATGTTGGGAGAAGAATGTTGAAGATGGAGCTGCCAGGAAAGAGGAGGAGAGGAAGACCAAAGAGGAGGTTTATGGACGTGGTGAGAGAGGACATGCAGGTGGTCAGGTTAAAGGAAGAAGATGCAGAAGACCGGAAGAAATGGAAAAGGATGATCCACTGTGGTGACCCCTAAATGGGAGCAGCCGAAAAAGGAAGAAGAAGAAGACTTACAAGTGAGGATCATCATTCAGGCTCCAGTGCAGTGAGACCTGAGGAGCGAGAATAAGATCTAAACAGTTTAATGGAACTGTTGAACAGGTGGAGTGCTGAGTAAGTGGCAGTTAGGAGTGTTAGAGATGTTAGGAGAGGAGCTGTTCTTGGAGGGAATGTGTCTCCTTAAAGGTCGAGAGGGACGACCTGCTCTGACAGTATTTTCTCATTCCATCATCAGGAAACCAGGAGTGAGAACAGTCTGGACTGGGATTGCTTTGCGTAAGGTGATGGTGATGTTTAGAGGGAAGAAGTGAATGAGGAGTATTATTGTTTCCTATTGAGGATGGAACTGCCAGGAAAGAGGAGAAGAGGAATGTCAAAGAGGAGGTTTATGGACGTGGTGAGAGGCTATGCAAGGTGTTTCTCTGCCTTTCTGGGAGAAACTCTGGCACCTCCCACCACCCTTATTAGGATAAGTTGCTGAGAGAATGGATGAACGGATGGATGGATTGAAGGACCGTTGGTTGCATGGATGGATGCAAGAATGAATGGATGACTGGATGGTTGGATTGTTGGATGGATGGAAGGACCGTTGTTTAGATGAATGCATGGATGGATAGACAGACATACGGACGGATGGATGCATGAAATGGACCTTGTATAAAATAACCCATAGTGGAATGTTTCCCAAAGGAAAACCGAGCTGATGGAAGGATGTTTAGAGTTCACATTAACAGATTATTTCCATTCATTGCCCCATTCCACATCATCACATACCTTGCAGCAAAACCCTGTTCATCCATCCATCCATTCATCCTGTATGACTTCCCCCTCGTTTTGAAGGAACATTCAATAGTGCATTATATCTTCTGACTCAGGGTGCATTAAAGGGGCCTTTGCTTGGGAGTAATTCTTTCCAGCAGTGGAGAGTTAAGTGACTGTGGGCTAATATGGATTACCACTAAAAGAAACGGAATACAAAAGAGAAAGAGGAGCTAAAAGTATGGGGCTATGGTGCATTCGCCATTTTCAGAAGCCTGTCCATGAATATAGTATGTTAGCATTGCAAGGAACTCAAATGAAGTTTGTAGAATACTGAGCAAAAGTCACGAGTCACTCTTCATATCTTTATATTCTTCTGGAAATCATTTCATTGGTGCGAAAATATCATTTTATTCCCATCAAACTTGTTTTAGACATTGAGGATTAAATGAAAAAATAGCATTTCAATGTTTTAGTGCTACAGGCTGTGAAGTGCCTATAGATACAAGGTTCTTGATAAAGTGGTCCAAGCCCTCAGAGTTCATCAACAGTAAACGAATCATCTGATCATCGAATCATCTGCCCCTGTGTCTTCACTGCTTCATGTCTTCAGTTAGACGCTTTGTTCTGCTTGAAGGTTCAGATGTAGATCACTGTGTGGATTAACCAACACAGAACTATCAAACTGCTCAGGTACAGAGACTGGACTGAACATGAGAGACAACAACACTGTCCTTCAGGAAGATCTGGAGAACTGCTCAGGTACAGAGACTGGACTGAAAATGAGAGACAACAACACTGTCCTTCAGGAAGATCTGGAGAACTGCTCAGGTACAGAGACTGGACTGAAAAAGAGATGACAACACTGTCCTTCAGGAAGATCTGGAGAGCTGCTCCTCAGTGGGTCAAGTTGTACCCAGATGTGAATTCTTGCCCGGCAAGCCCATCCATGACTGAGCTTCTGAATAAGGAGATAAATCTAGGGCTTTGTGTGAAGCACTGATAGAAGTTGTCATGTTGTGCAACTGTGCCAATATCTCAACAGTAGGCACAAAAAATTCCTTGCAATTTCCCCCAAAATGGCTGTATAATGAGAAGAAGTCTTGGCTTTTAAATCCATATTTTTTTTTTTTTACATTATAGAGCTCAAACCCACTGAAGAAAGAAGTGACAGGAGATAACAGAGGAGAAGAAAAAAGAGGCACAGAGGGCGAATGAGAAAAAGAGAGGATGAGCATCCCAACGGAGTCAGCAAGTTTTGAGGCCGCCAGTGATCCCGTCTGAATGATGCGGAGGGGCCGAGTTTCAGCGGAGGTGGGAGGCTGTTGCTAGGCGATGCTGTGCTCCAGGCAATGTTCAGTTTTTTGTGTTTGTTTTGTTTTTTTTTATTTTTTGTTTTTTTTAATCGCAGCTCCTCTGGCTCTTCCACACAATCACTGTTTGTTCAGGTTCTTGCATATGAATACAGGAGGAAAGGAGAACATTAAAGAGCATAAACTGACAGCAGATAAACAGCATGAAGCCTTTAATCCCTTTAAACCCAAACAGAGCTGCTCACTGAGAAAAGAGCTGCTCATTTCACTGCATTCAGATCCATTTCCTTCACATATTAAATCAATATATGAACTAAAATTGTGTTGAATTTAATTTGATCAGCTTTGATGATGAGGTGTAGGTCCAAATCAAGTCAACTCACCACATCATGTACATTTAATTACTCTTTATTTACAGAACACACATAATGAATGAATACATTATTCTCATTGATTAATAAATAATCATCTACAGTAGATACTAAACAGTTAATTGAATAATTAATAGTAACATTTCTGTAATGTATAGTAGTTAATGAATCATTTAGGGTAGATACTAAAATAAAAATAATTTTATAGTAGTTGTTGAATAAAGGGAAAATTTTTTTGTATAGATTATAAAATTATATATATATGTAAAATATAGAAAGGTATATTTAAAATGATAAATCTGTATGAGTAAAATCTTCCCAATATTTTTTCGACCATTATTTCATATTTCACTCAATTATTTTTGTCTGATTTTTAAAAACATTTTCTGTCTTTAATGTCTGGATTGTGTAGGAGATGCTGAGTAATAAGTTAATTGCGTTAAATAGTTAGTTAGGGGCAGTGGTGGCCCAGTGTTTAGGGACTAGGCCCCAGGATCAGAAGGTCATGGGTTCGAATCCTGGATCAGTAGGTTGCTCTGAGGAACCCTTGAGCGAGGTACCGTCCCAAGCACTGCTCCCAGTTTTTAAAAAAGGCCATTATCCTCATAGCGTGACATCCAGCCTGTTGGTTCTTCTCAAGATTCTCCCTTTTTCCTGTTTCTGGTTTTACAGCACCAAAAAGCACAGCGGTGCAGTGGTGGTCTAGTGATTAGGGACTAGGCCCCAGGATCAGAAAGTCATGGGTTCGAATCCCAGACCAGTAGGCTTTAAACAGTCGCCCCCTGCTGCACGGTGTGCGTGGTTTAAAAGCAGAAGATGCTGCTGCAGAAGATTTTGTTGCGTCTCACTGCGTGCTGTGCTGTGTTTCACAATGATGAGGACAGTCACTTTCACTTTCACATGGACCCAAACCCCAGGCAGCTCTCTTACAGGATACCTCACAGTGTCTTGAGATCAATTTTAAACCCTTTTCGTCATCTTACAGAAGTAGACAGGTTTAATGTCAAATGTTCAACGTTCCTCGCCTTTTATCTCAGGCTCTCCACATCAAAAACACATGGATTCAAAGGATTTCAGTCTCAGGATGCGTTCTCATGTTCCACGATGTCATGAGATGGTTTGTGAGGGTGATGTCTCTCCATATTGCAGACAACATTTTACATGCTTTAGTCTGAGGAAAAAAAAACCTTCATGGAAAGATTTGTGAGATATGACATTTAAATTTGGAGTCTCATTTAGACCTGTTTCCCTCTACAGGACGCTTTTTAACAGCACTGAATAAAACATCATATGCATTTAATTTGTTAAGCTACAAGTTACAAGCTACAAGAGCTAAGGGGCCAAAAATGTGTATGACAGCTGAAGAGTGACAAAGAAAATGTATTATGAGAGTCTTTGGCAGATGTTCCAGCAGCTCCGCCAGGTGTTTAGTTCTTGCTTGGGTGTGTTTTTGATGGAAACGAGTCATCTTTCTACCAGATATGCCCATCAGAGACACTCTGCTGAGGGAAGCCCCCAGAGTGAGCCCAGTCTGTACAAAATAATTGTGTTTTTAATGCAGAGTAACTGCTCTGCCTTCAGTTAAACGTTCTGATCTTTGCAGAGCAGATGACTGTATGGTCCAGGCTGGAGTGAAGAAATGCTTTATTCGACTATCACAAGGTTGACTCAGCTTTCTGAAGCCTCAGCTTTCTGGTCTCCTCATGGAGGTTTGGGTTCAGATCCCCCTTCTGACAAGTCTTGGGGCAGTGGTGGTCTAGTGGTTAGAGACTAGGCCCCAGAATCAGAAGGTTGTGGGTTCAAATCCCAGATAAATAGGTTGCCCTGAGGTACCCTTGTGTAAGGTACCGCCCCATCGCTGCTCCACAAGCACTGGATATGGTTGCCCCCTGCTGCACGTGTGGGTGAAAAGCAGAGGTTTTACTGCGTGCTGTGATTCACAATTACAAATAGTTTTTTTTCACTTTCGCAGCTCATAAATACCTGCGGTTTTTAATTTTAGATGGTTTGTTTTAGTGATATTTTAGAGATCTTTTCATAAATGAATGAAATTGGGATGCTGCAACAACTGTGTTCCAGGAGCAGTGATGGGGACAGTACTTTGCTTGAGGATTTCTCAGGATGACATACTGGTCCGGGCCTTGAACCCATGACCTTCAGATCATGAGGGCAAATACCTAACTACCAACGCACTGTTCAGTTCAATTCAGTGTATTTAATTATGTAAACCAATTGAGTTCAAAATGCGTAGATGAGTGGGCCGTCCCATAAAAATCAGCAACTGCTAATCCCAAGTTTCAGCAACATGACCTAAAAAGCACAGACCAACGTCCATATGGGTGGTTGTGGTCTAGTGGTTGGAAACTTGCCTACAGACCAATAGGTTGCATGTTCGAATCCCACCTCCAGCACCACCACCATTGGGTTCCTGAGCAAGACCATGAACCCAGAGATGCTCCGGGGGGGGACTGTCCCTGTAGTTAGGAAATGGACCTCACACTGGATAAGAGCATCCGCTAAATGCTGTAAATGTAAATTTAAAACAGCAAAATCCCTGCCAGAGCTCCACTTAGGCAACATCTGCATCAGTCTTGTGGAGAATCCCTCCTCTCACTCAGCCGTCAGTACGAAGCTTTGAAGAACTACAGACAGTTGCGTGTGTTTGTTAGCGTGGACGGGTCAGTAATGCTACTGCTTGCAAGATGAAGTACAAAAAGCTCTTCACTCTCAAAGTTATAGTGGGTAATTAGTTAAAATTAGCTCTTCTTTCCAAAACTTTTCAGACTGAAAACGAACCTTCCCTTTAACTGGTTTTCCTTCTTTCTATCCATCTAACCGTGCCGGTTTTAAGCAACCATCCATCCATTATCCATCCATTATTACCTGACTAGGGTTGAGGGGGCTGGATTACTCAGAAGCAGAAATACCCTAAACAGGTTGCCAGTCCATCACACAATAAACCCATTGAGGAGGTACCGTCCCCATCACTGCTCCCTGGGTGCTGGATATGGCTGCCCCTCTGCTGCACGGTGTGTGTGTGGGTGAAAAGCAGAGGAAGGATTTGCTGTGTTTTGCGGTGTCACTTTCACTTTCACTTTACCATGTCTCTGGCCTGTGGGTAGAAACCCGAGCTCCCAGAGGAAACGCACAGATATCAAGAGAACACTTTGCACAGAAAGAACCCAGACTGGGAATAGAATCCAGAACCTACATCTACATTAGAACCTACAGAATCTACATTACAGGTCCATGTGTTCAAAGCATCCACATGTAGAACTCATGTCCAATGAAGGACGCGTTCCACTTTATGAAGGGGCAACAGTTTACCTTAAGGGTAAGTATCCCTGCTCACCGTAACATTCTGAGTTTATTAAACTTCCTGTAACAAAATAACAAGCATCAGTTGGTTGCCATGTCGCTCCTGCAGGCCATCTGTCCTTTCTTCAGTCCTCTCGAAGAGACACATATATCATTTCATTATGCCAGCTCTACAGCACCCACGTTCCTCACCAGGCTCAACATTTCACATTAAAATGAGTCAGTGGGCGAGCTAAGGAACTCAACAGAACAAAGACTGAACCCAATCTTATTATGGTGGAGACCTGAAAAGGCTCCTCAGCTGATCTGCTGCTAATAAGAGCTGAACTCTGCAGTGGTGCTTTGTTAGTTTTCATGTCTGTATGTAAGGGACGCATGCACTGTTTCAAAATGAAGAGCCTTGAAGCACTTGGACCTCTTTTCTTTCTGAGTCTGAACGAGAAATGAAGAGTCCTTTTGCTGTAACTGCCAGGTGTGTGAAATTGGATTAGTTCTCAATTATTTATGGTCTCCATTTTCCAAACTGCTAATAGGGAGACCTGGAACTCCTTTCTAGCACCAACAAAACAAGGTAAAAGTGAATGTGCTGACAGAACTATCCATACTGACTGAGGAAGCGTTACAAAACTTTACCTCAGGGTACCAGGGATGTATTTTTTTAAGGACCATTCTGGTCTAGAGTAGCATCTTCTTTTCCCTTCACATGGACTAGAACCACCACTCACCAGCTTGACTTCATATTTGGCTTCCAAAGATCTAGACTTACTTATATCTTTCATGTTTTATCGAGGAACAGTTCTCCAGATCTTCCTGAAGGACAGTGTTGTTGTCTCTCATCTTCAGTCCAGTCTCTGTACCTGAGCAGTTCTCCAGATCTTCCTGAAGGACAGTGTTGTTGTCTCTCATGTTCAGTCCAGTCTCTGTACCTGAGCAGTTTGATAGTTCTGTGTTGGTTAATCCACACAGTGATCTGCATCTGAACCTCCAATCAGAACAAAGCGTCTAACTGAAGACATGAAGCAGTGAAGAAACAGGAGCAGATGATTCCAGATGATCAGGTGATTCATTTACTGCTGAGTGGTTGGAACCCCTTTCTCTAGCAGTTTTATACACTTTTTCAACATTTGTCCCGATTTCTTTCATTTAATCTTCTCCAAATGACAAAGATAACAGCTTTACAGGCGGAAACATTTTCTATTAATTAAACTTTTTTTTAAAGGATGAAATATTGATGTCAAACGTTCAAGTCTAGAATCACCAAGCACGGAATTTTGTTCAGTTTAATTCGGCTCTAATCGCAGTACTCTTTCCTTTAAACTGTTTGCTTTGTTGTTTTTTATTAGTGAAAGAGGAACCGTTATCATTATTATTGTGACGTTATTAACACCCATAATCACATTCTCCAAGGTGTAATGCATCACTTTGATGCCTCTCAGTTTCCTCTTATCTCCTATAAGCTATAATGAGCGCGAGAGGTGAGAGAGTGCGGGAATAAGCATCGCTCTCCTTCACGCAGGAGGAATTTAATCAGCTTCAGGAAGAGGAAGAAAACAACAGGCCAATAACGTTTATTAACAGGGGAAATAAAAAGGCCTTGTTGCTGTTTGGAGAGCCTGCTTGTTCCGAAAATCATCGAGGAGCACGTTCACCTCAGAGCCGCCGTCAGTGGCCTTAGTGGGATTCATAAACGTTGGGTGGTAATTAAACTGAATTCAAAGGTGCAATCAAGAGAACACAAGGCACGTCCGCAATAATGGCATCGTGTAGGATCCTCTTAAACGACTCATTAAAAGGGACAAATGCATCCGGCGCCCTGACTTAGAGACTTCCGCAGCGCAAATATCTGAGGTGAATTCATTCTCCAGCATGTCACAGCAGCATATCTCTTCATTAGTATGGATGAGCAAGTGCTTCGCAGACAGCAGAGCTTCATTTCGAGGGCTAATCCTCATTCTCAGTGAATGCTGAACTGCCGCATTAAGCCGGTGGCAGGCGTCGAACTGATCAAACGGAGCAATGCCGAGCCGCTCTAATTGCTCCACCAATCTCCTCCAACTGTGCTCGCCTCAGATAGCGCAGCTCCGCCGGCTGACTCTGCCAGTTTGTTGGCTTTTGAGTGAAAAATTAAACGTTTGCAAGATTTCCAAAAGCGCCTCTAGCTCCTGACGTCGGCTTCTGGAGAAATGGCGTCAGCTTTACATGCGGTCGAGTTAAAGAGGTCGTGACCTGTGAAACGCGCTGACGATGTTTCCCGCTGGTGGTTTAGAGTGTAGTTTCGTTATTTAAAGGGGGCCGTTATGATTTTCAGCCTTTTGCGTAGGTTCTTGCTTGAGGTTTGTCCTTTTGTGCAGAGGTTTTTGTGATGCAATAGGCCTCCCAAGCTCCACCCTGCCTGTACTGGGCCACAGCAACCCCCACTGGCAGGTTGTAGAAGGATTTTCACCTGACTTTCTGTTGTTAGACGGAGCAATTCCAGCTTTGCGTAGGCCAGCACGAGTCTCAAGGTCACAAACTATGAGTAGAAATGATGATTTATGGAAATGATGGTAGATTATTTGTGGGTTTAAAGCAAACAGCAGAGCTGCCCTGACTGTTTTACTGTGAAATACGACACGTCACACAGTGAGACCCAACAAAATTCAAACTCTGCTTTTCACCCATGCACACAGTGCAGCAGGAGGCAGCTATTTAAAGTGCCCGGGCAGCAGTGATGGGGACGGTACCTTGCTCAAGGGTTACTCAAGGCAACCTACTGGTCTAGAATTCAAATCCATGATCCTGAGCCCCAGTCCCTAACCACTGCCCCATAATAGTAATGTTGTGCTGGTGATTTCTGTTAAGAAGATAAAACTCTTTGGGTTCTAAAGCACTTTTTCAGACAGAGGAGAGAAGCAGGACAGAAAAGATGTACATTATAAGAAAACAAAGAACTTTTTGGAACTTTGAAGCATGTGCATATGCTCAGGAGACACTTGGAATAAAAATATCTAAGAAGAAGCATAAAAGGTCCACTCTCAGTGATCTGGAATACTTCTAATAACAGGCGAAAAGGCAATCATTTATTTTCAAATATTCTGCTTTTTTGGAGGTAACTAATATTTCGACACTGTCCAATCACAACCCTGCAACACTCCTTTGATTTTTGTTGCCACTGCACCCTCTGCAGCTCCACTAAAAAAATGCTGTTCCAAATGCCGTTGATCAGCCTGGACATGTTGGGTGTCTTACAGAGTTCCAGCGCTCGTGTAGAGAAGTTTTCTTTTTTTTCTTTTGGCATTTAAACTCAAATTTGGGGGGTAAGTTGATGTAGATATTGATCTCTTTTGACTTGTTTAGTGATGGGGCTTATAGATTTGTTTGCAGGCAAATAGTTGATTGACAGTTGCTTACTTACACCCAGGGATGAAGAACAGATGGAACACACAGCGCTCGTCGCTCTGAATAAAACTGTCTGCTAAATGCTGCAAAAAAAAGTTTGTAAATGTCACATCCTGAGGTTTTGGGACTCAAATCCAACTTGAGGACTGTGTGCAAGTCGAGTCTTGAATCTCTGGTGTGTAAACTGCCTGCTTAAATCACCCCAGACTTGCTTATGTGGTTTCTGAGCATGTGCCACACTCAGATATGTGTAAACAATGATTTGAACCGTTCTGCATATTTGATTCGAAGACTGAAGAAAGAGAGCAGCATGTTTTGCTCTTCATGCTTGTAGGTGAGCTGACTGATGAAGAATTCTGACTGAGGCTGAGAGAGGAAAAAAAGAGAAGAGCAGCAGTCGGAACTCAGACAGGTGAAGGGAGAAAGAGTGGAGAGAGAAAGAAAGAATATGCAAAACAACAACAAAAGGCTGTAAACTCAGACAGAGCGATGCCCACTGCATGTTTAATTCGAGACCTGCCACCTCTGCACTCATGACTGAGTCTGTGTGTGAGTGTGTGCGTGTGTGTGTGTGTGTGTGTGTGTGTGCGCGTGTGTGTGTGTAGGTGCAGGACACTGAGCAATGGCTGATAGATCAGCATCTTAATTGACTCAAATAAAGGATTTGAGTTAAATTACAGCCTCTGCACACAAAATGTACCATTTCCTGCACACGGCCCCAAACCAGCTTCTGTGCAGACTCTCGGGAGCTGCATAAATTATTCCAGTAATGAATCCACTCAGTCACGAATGTGTGCAGTGGTAAACCAGTGCACAGTGCCTAAAGTACAACAGCAGACAAAAACAGTACCTAACAGGCCACAGTCACTCTGCACAGCTTGTGCACATTGTTCAGACCCTGCTGGAAAGATGGGATTTTAGAGGCTTTAAACTCTGCACACGTCTAGTTCCACTCACCACCACTGTGAGCACTTCTAGCTTGGTATCTGACTCACACCAGACCCAGTCTGAATGACTATCATTTAGAAAAATTGGTGAGATTTTTACATTTACATTTACAGCATTTAGCAGACGCTCTTATCCAGAGCGACTTCCATGTCCTAATTTCAGGGACAGTCCCCCTGGACCAACTCAGGGTTAAGGGTCTTGCTCAGGGACCCAGTGGTGGTAGTGCCAGAGGTGGGATTTGAACCTGGGACCTCTTGACCCATTGGTCCATAGGCAAGTATTCTACCTCTAGGCTACCACCACCCTTTTTAGTATTTGTCACAGGGCCAGACTGGACTCCCATACTTAACTTGATCTGTCCAAAAATGTGTGGACACATGGTCTTCCACTGTTTCTCACAGGCTACTAGTAGCTTGTTCCACAAAGACGAACAGTCTTGCACCCTCATACTGCACTTATTGAGCAACGCGTACCATCGAGCTCTGCTCGCCTTGAACCCTCACTATTGGAGAAAAGAAGAAGACCTGCATCAAGACTCTTCAGTCCTGGCTCCTCAGTGGTGGAACGAGCTCCCCCTGATGGTCAGAACTGCTGAATCCTTTGTTGTTTTCAAAAGTCGATTAAAGACCCACCTGTTCCAGGAATTTCCAAACAGTCCCACTCTTTTTACCTCTGCTCTTTCTTTCCTCTTCCTCCAGAAACTTCTGCTCTTTCTTTCCCCTTACATTTCAAATAAAGCAAAAAAACAAAAATAACTATAACGGCACTCTCTGTTGTTCTAGTCACAGGGTTACTAAGTTTGTTACTGGTTGTAATGGTAAATCAGCAGTGGTTGATCGTGGCTGGTTATTAATATGTAGTTCAAATGTGGATACAAAGCACTGCTGTAAGTTGCTCTGGATAAGAGCAACTGCTAAATGCTGTAAATGTAAAATGTTTCTCCTGAACTGGAGTATTAACAGGAGAGGGTTGCAGCAACACCCTCTATCTTTCTTGAAAGCGTTACTCCACATATTGAAAGACTGGGGTGAAGATTTGATTGCACTCAGCCAGAATAGCAGAACTGAGGTCAGGCACTGATGCTGGATGATTAGTACTGGATCACAAACTGCTCCAGCTCATCCCAAAGGGACCAGAAGAAGCTCCATCACTCCTGAGAACACGGTTCCCATGTTTGGGGCCTTGTACCCCCTTGCTGTTGCTCAGCATCAGGCATGAAGACATTAGGACATCATACTCATGCGTTGGCTCCATAGCGTTCCATTCCATTGGCCAGTACTTTTCTATGGAGATAAGTGAAAGTGAAGTGAAAGTGACTGCGTGACACTGTGAAACACAAGTCATAGAACACAGCCTGTGCTTTTAACCCACACACACCGTCCAGCAGTGGGCAGCCAGATCGAGCACCCGGGGAGCATGGGGGACGGCACCTTGCTCAGTGGTACCTCAGGGCAACCTGCTGGTCCAGGATTCGGACCCACGACTTTTCATTCTTTAGGCCTAGTCCCTGAACACTAAATGTCATGTGAACTGCTATATTAGCAGTGGATCTTGTTCTTTGTAAAATATGCTGGCCAATCATGAAAGCCTGTCAAAATTGATTATAAAACAGATTTTAAAACAAAATAAAACAGTCAAAATTGTGTTTGAAATTTTTTTGTGTTATTATTTTTCATAGATGAGGAGTGTAAGTTGCCATGGTGATATAGGCCAGTAAAAAGTATCCACTACAAGGCTTATCTTGAACTCATCTTAAACTTAGCTAAGTGTGAAATCCTCCTTCGTTACAATAGTTTGAAATGCAACTGTGTACGAGGAGGAACTGAACAAGACAATGAGTTTGTGATCGAACTGTCAGGACTTTAACGCTGAAATGAACGTTCATCCTCCAGATCTGGGTCTGGTATTGGTTAGTTTTGTGGCCCTTTACAAAGGCACAAACATTTGCTTTAAGGCTAAACCATGAACCGCAGCTTTTCCTCTGGAAAATATCCACTTGACAGCCTTGAACTGCACAGCGTAATGAGATAAAACCCACACTACAAAGATCCCAGAGCTGATCTACAGAAAATGTGGTGCTTCTACCTGACTCACCACTAATATTTATCTCAAAATCAGCCTGGCTCTTAATTGGGACATGCTTCTTTGACCCAGTCTCATGTTTTCTGTGTCTCTGGGGCTCTGTGTGGTGTATGACGTCATGCTTCATGTGTTTTTAATCAGATTCACACGGTCTCTATTAGAGCCGAAGCGATGGATCTGAAAGGACAGCGTGGAGTGGCTAATCAGTTCATTCATTGCAATGGGGACCGTTTCATTTGGTTATTACCTAACGTTTCTTCATTCTGGCAGACCCTTTAATCCAGAGTGACTTGCAAGTGAGGCAAGGCCAATCCGAGTGCACGGCTCTGACGGGTCAGATTAATGCTACATGGCTTTGAGTCCACTCCAGGATCTGTGCAGCCTTTGAGAAGAATCTCCAGTGTAAGGTTAACGGCCAGAGGGGCAGATCTGTGGTCTAAAGTCCAGTCTGATGTCTCACCATCAAGACTGAGACAATCTGAGTCAAAAAATGACCAAAAAATCAACCTTCCGAAATGGCAAATACCTGTAAAGACATTCAGACTTCTTTCAACACTCCTCCATGAAGGAGAGTGAGAGAGAGGACAGGGAGAGTGGACGGTGGAGTTCAGGGTGTGTTGAGTGTGTGTCCGTGATGGAGAACTAGTAGAGACGGTGATGAAAGTGAAGCGGTGAAGTTCATGTGGATTATTTTCAGTAGATTGTTTTTATTGGAGTTGAAGTTCGAGGCTTTAATCGTCTTTAATTCTATTAATATGGAGTGAGATTCAGTTCACTTTCAGCACAGACGCTCCAGACGTCCTTCAGAGGAGACACGTCTCACTTTACACTCTCAGTACATTCCTGTACTTTTACTTTATACTCTCAGTACATTCCTCTACTTTTTACTTTACACTCTCAGTACATTCCTCTACTTTATACTTTACACTCTCAGTACATTCCTGTACTTTACTTTACACTCTCAGTGGGCAGCGGTGGCCTAGCGGTTAGGGCGTGAGCTGCATGATCGGAGGATCAGGGGTTCAAACCCCTTCCCAATAGGTTGCCCTGAGGTACCCTTGAGCAAGGTACTGTCCCCATCACTGCTCCCCGGGCGCTTTCAATAGCTGCCCACTGCTGCACGGGTTTGAGTGTGCATGGGTTAAATGCAGAGGTCCAATTTCGTTGTGGTTCATGTGTGCTGTGCCATGACCTCGCAATGACAAGGGTTGTCACTTTCACTTTTCACTTTCAGTACATTCCTGTACTTTTACTTTATACTCTCAGTACATTCCTCTACTTTTTACTTTACACTCTCAGTACATTCCTGTACTTTATACTTTACACTCTCAGTACATTCCTGTACTTTACTTTACACTCTCAGTACATTCTTATCCTTTTTATCATGTCTAAGAAGGATAAACTGCAGAAAACATACATATAAACATACTTGTATAAAAGACTTTCAGCTGCTTAAGCTTTTAAACCATTAGAAAGTGTCTTGGGGTCTTAGTGCCATCTAGTGGCTGTGATTGCATTTACATTTACATTTATGGCATTTAGCAGATGCTCTTATCCAGAGCGACTTTCATTTCTCAGCTACAGGGACAGTCCTCCTGGACCGACTCGGGGTTCAGAGTTTCAGCTCAGGAACCCAATGGTGGGGCTGGAGGTGGGACCTGAACCTGCGACCTCTTGGTCTGTATGTGAGTATTTTACTACTAGACCACCAGCATATTGTAGACACAAAATAAAGTGAGAAGATATTCCAACTTGTACAAAAAAAAAAATGTCAAAAATCTCTTTCAGCTCGGAAAGTGACATTTAAGAGGTGTTTGTGAGCAGCAAGTGGTGTTTTCCAAAAAAGCAAAACCCAGTAAGAATAGAATAAATACGTGATACAGATCTACATATATATAAAAAACATAAAGCAGGTTGCCCTGAGGTACACTTGATCAAGGTACCATCCCCATCACTGCTCCCTGGGTGCTTTAAATAGCTTCCTCCTGCTGCTGTGTGTGGGTTAAAAGCAGAGGCTGCATTTCGTTGTGTTTCACTGTGTGTTGTGCTGTGTTTCACAATGACAAATAGTCACTTTCACTTCATATTCATACATATATATATATATATATATATATATATATATATATATATATATATATATATATATACACACACACACACACACGCACATATATATATGATGGATGGGTAGATGCATGTGTTAATGTTGGTTTCCTACTGCAGAACATCTCTGAACATGCGTTTCTGAAGAATGGTGTTAGGACAGATCATGAGGCCATTAGGGACCTCCGGTGTCAGGAAAGGTATCTGGTCATGAAGGTTTAGGCTGGTGCTACATTTTCATTTCATTTCATTTGCGGCATTTAGCAGACGCTCTTATCCAGAGCGACTTTCATGTCCTGATTACAGGGACAGTCCCCCTGGAGACACTCAGGGTTAAGGGTCTTGCTCAGGGACCCAGTGGTGGTAGTACTAGAGGTGGGATTTGAACCTGGGACCTCTTGATAGGCAAGTACCCACCACTAGACCACCTCCACTCTGTTGAATTGATGTCCACATTAATGCCTGTGCTGAGCAGAACATTGTCCAGAGCATCATGCTGTTTGCAGGATTGTCTCCACAGTGCACCCCGTTGCCATCTCCTTCCTGGTGAAGTATAGGAAAACGGCACTCCTCAAACCAGGGCATCTTCTTCCATCATTCAATGATGCTTGCAAGCCCATCGTGTGCATTTTGTACAGGGGTCGGCATGGGCACTCTGACCAGTCTGCAGCCCTATACATCACTAATTCTGACCCACTGACCCGGTCAGTCTTACAGTTTTGCAGGAGCTCCAACCCTGTGGACCTCATCTGAACCTGTGGAAGTTGCCTTTACACCTGCCCTTTTCTCCTGACTTTGCTAAGAGTAATACATTTTCATGGCTGTTGCATTGAAAACCTCTCAAATATTCCTCCAAGGTCGCTTTCTGTGCAGCTGTAGTAGTTGGAGATCATCTAGCTGGAGATATCCAGGCCCTTTTCAGGAGAGGAGTCTAATTTTGGCCCAGCTTTTACTACACAGGAAGGCTGCCGTTACACCAGGTTGCCAGGTGCAGTCGTTTTATGCTTCTTCATGATATTTTATGCATTTCATTCATTCTATATTCACACCGCATTTTTCAAAAGTGCACAACCAGCGCTGACTCATTTTGGGCAGGTGTGTGAAGGAACCGTCCTCTGCTGTCCTCTGACTCTCAGGTCACGGCTGTAGAAACCAGGCTTTTGATGAGGCTAATGAAAGGCCTCGACCCTGAAGCTGCTGCAGACGGAGGGGGGATAAAGCCACTTTATCTTTGCTTTTCAAAACAAAATCCTTTTCAGAGAGAAGCTGCTGCCATTTTAAACATGCTTCACTCCCCCAAGAAGCTCTTAGATCTTAATGGGTTCAAATGAAGACGCGAGAACCCTTTAGAGAGTCAAACAACCAAGCTTGGTTCTAATCTCGCTGTCCGGGGGCAAATGACTGCCATTTGTTACGTTTGATCCATTTTCCGAGGCCCTCGTCTCTGGAGTCATTCTCTAATGATTTCAAAGTGAACGTGAAGTGAAAGTGACTGTTTGCGATTGTGAAACACAGCACACGGTGAACCACAACCAAATGCAAACTGTGCTTTTAACCCACACACACACCATGCAGACGTGGGCAGCCATATCCAGCACTCAGGGAGCAGTGATGGGAACAGTATGTTACCCAAGGGAACCTCGGGGCAGCGGAGGCCTACTGAACAGGGAGTTGGCCCATGGATCAGAAGATCCATCAGTAGGTCTGGGATTCGAACCTGAGGTACCTTTTGAGCAAGGTACCATCCCTGTCACTGCTCCCCGGGCGCTTTCAATAGCTACTCCCTGCTGCACGTGTTTGTGGGTTAAATGCAGTGTAATTTCGTTGTGGTTTGCTGTGCTGTGTATTCACAATAGCGAGAATAGTCACTTTCACTTTCACTCAGGGCACCCTACTTGTCTAGTCCAGATTTGCGTTATTTGGTCTTTTTTTTTTGCTTTGAGGGCACCATTCCAGTCTCATTTATTGCAGTATTACTGCTGTCATATAAAAATATATTCATTCATCCATCCATTCATTCACCCATTCATTTATTTAAACACTGAGCTATCCTTTAACCTGTAAATGTGATTAATAAACCATTAAAACTGGCCTAAAGCGCTTGATTTTATGGGTTAATGAGACTTGAATTTAGAAGAATAACAATTTACTCATCATCTGTCTTAATAAAACGGAGATTTTTATGATGGATGTATTTGTGAGTACACTGTGCAGGGTGCACAGTCCCAGTCCTGGATATCCAGAGAGTTCCCTCTAATTAAATACACAGACTAAACCTGCTCATTTCCACTGACTGGAGGCCTCCTCCAGAATCAGAGCTGTCCACTCAGACAAGTGGGACCACACGGTTCACTGGGGAAATTGTAATAAGAGTGGTCTGCCCAGAAGGGGACGCCAGACATCATGAAACCAAGTGCACTTACGGGATTTCAATCTTCTAGTGCTTTACTGAAATAACTTTCAGTCCTTCTAACATGTTTCTAGATTTAGATTTAACCGGCTCCGATTGATTTATTATCAGTGGCATTTGCTTCTAAGTGTAAAAATAAATCCAGGACCTTCCCCTCCCCCTCACACTGCAAACAGAGTGTCTTAAGGTGGACAGAACCTCAATAGAATAGCTAGAAATCTTACTGATTTTAGATCAGTAACTAAAACTTGGTCTCTTCTGTAACACGCTGTAAGGATTTAAGGATGGAGGGAAGTATTTTCATCAGATTTCTTGACATTTTTCCCTGAAAATCAGTGAGTGTGCACTAAAACGCAGGGTTGTATATGGAGCTGCTGAAATCAGGTCAGGCCTGTGAACTGATGCAGGGTCAGATGTCTCACGACAGCCTGCTTTCCGTTCGGAGCTCAGACTGGATACAGATTGTAGTGTAAGTAATAGAAGTAAGGAAATGCCCCGAGCAAGACGGGAGTCCAGTTTTCCACTGACTCGTCCCACCATTTGACTGGCTCATCCAGGCATGTCAGCAGGACATGCTTCAACAGAGACGGATGGACCACTGACCTAAAAACTGCAGAATCAGGAAAGAGCATGTTGATGCTCAGCTGCCGTCCCGGCGAGGACATGTCGAAGGAGGAACGTATGGGAGAACGCTGTGAGAAAAGAAGCCTCTGATGGGTCTTCCTTTAGTTCGTTCTTTCACATCTCGGACGTTTGCATCTGGGAAAATCTAAAAATGATCATAATTCAATAATTCATCATAAACTGTGCTGACAAAACATCCTGGAAATAAATACATAAACAAACAAACAACACAGTAAGACAAAACAACCACTGGGCTGATTAAGGGTTAACGTAACACTATCCTCATTCTGTTTATAAGAGTCGGTGTAGAAAGAGAGAGAGACAGAGAGAACAGACAGAAAGAACACAGGAGAGAAAGAAGCAGACAGGCAGACAAAAGGAAAGAAAGAAAGAAAAAGAGAGAGAGAGAGAGAGAGAGAGAGAGAGAGACAGAGAGAGAGACAGACAGAAAGAGAGAGAGCGAGAAAGAGAGACAGAGAAAGAGCGACAGACAGAAAGAGAGAGACAGAGAGAGACAGACAGACAAAGAAAGAGAGAGAGAGAGAGAGAGAGAGACAGAGAGAAAGACAGAAAGAACACAGGAGAGAAAGAAGCAGACAGGCAGACAAAGAAAGAAAGAAAGAAAAAGAGAGAGACAGACAGAGAGCGAGAAAGAGAGACAGAGACAGAGAGACAGAGAAAGAGCGACAGACAGAGAGAGACAGACAGACAGAGAGACCGACAGAGAGAGAGAGAGAGAGAGACAGACAGACAAAGAGAGACCGACAGAGAGAGAGAGAGACAGACAGACAAAGAGAGAACGACAAAGAGAGACCGACAGAGAGAGAGAGAGACAGACAGAGAGAGAGAGACAGACAGACACAAAGAGAGACCGACAGACAGAGAGAGAGACAGCCAGACAAGAGGAGAAGAGGAAGAACAAAGAGGAGGTTTTGGATGTGGAGAGAGAGGGTGATGTGAGGAAGATGCAGAGGACAGGAAGACATGGCGCTGGATGATGTGCTGTGGAGACTCTTAAATGGGGACAGCAGGAAGAAGAAGCAGCTGTGATTTTATATCATCCTAGCAAATCCTTCCATTTTTACAATAATTACTGCTCCAACACTTCAGTGTTGTTTCGAGTTTAGGGACTTGTCCCAGGACCTGAAGATTGTGGGTTTGAGTCCTGGACCAGTAGGTCGCTCTAAGGTTCCCTTGAGCAAGGTACCATCCCCATCACTGCTCCCCGGGAGCTGGATATGGCTGCCTCCTGCTAAAAGGTGTGTGGGTTAAAAGCAGAGACGTGAAAAATGCTCAATGTTTAAAGAATCAAAATTCATTGAGAGGGGATGCAGTTCTGGCAGGACAAACCAACGTCCACATGGGCCAAACTTTGTCCTGTAGCCCACTTTAGTCAAAAAAGTGACAGAACTGTGAGTGAAAGTTCCACAGTGAGCGTTTCTGTGCTGAGAGCATTCATTTCATTTATAACGTGGTGGGAGGGGGAGCATTTTATAGCTCAGTATTATGACCTTAATATTAATTTATTGAATGTGTTGACTTTAGAACAGTCTTCCCAAACGAAAGAAAGGAGACCAGAAGAAGTGTGCATACCCTTGCTTATTTCCTTTGCATGCCAGGCAAACTAGGCTCAGGATCCTACAAAAAAGAAAGCCAGATGTGCAAGCTGGATGCAGAAAAGGCAAAAGAACAAGGGATATCATCATGAAAATGTGCCGGATAATTGAAAAAAGCTGTGGATTTGGAAAGGATAAGTGAACATTGTGCTTGATTTGACAAAAGTATTTGGACTTCACTCAAAATGGCATTTCTGCTTCTTGTTGTCTGCGGTGTGGACTGTCCTGTGATCATTTTATATTTCTGTTGTTTTTCATGATGTGTGTTGTGCACTCTCGTCGTTCTAACGGGGACCGCGGTGGTGGTCTAGTGTTTAGGGAATTGGTCCCAGGATCGGAAAGTCGTGCGTTCAGATCCCAGATCAGCAGGTTGCACGGGTTTCCCTTGAGCAAGGTACCCTCTCCATCACTGCTCCCCGGGTGCTGGATATGGCTGCACTCTGCTGCACAGTGTGTGTGGGACAATTACCAACCTACCGGTCCAAGTTCTCATAACTCAAAAAAAAGGTTTTGACAGTGAGGACACGGAGCAAAGAAGCCTTTCAGGTGTTATTTTGTCCTGTCCTTCCTGCAAAGACATCTTAAAGTTTTCAGCAGTGCAGGGTCTTTTTATTATTCCACTGTAAAATTCTCCACACATATCAGGGACAGGTCAGGACTGCAGGCAGGTCAGCCCAGTAAACAGACCCTCTTCTGCAGCCATGCCTTCGTAATGTTGACAAGAAAGAAGGGGGACAGAAAAAAATGTATATCTGTTGTGGAAGAACTTTGAGAGTATCTCAGATTGCCAAGAAAACAAACGAGTAGATCCTGGATCAAACCAAACCGCACTTCTCACACGAGGCCTGAAATCCAAGCTGAAGCTTGTTTTGGATGCATTTTCAGAAATGGATGGGCAGCGAGGAGATGGATGAAGACAATCAGCAGGATCATGAACAAGTCATTAAGAAGCCTGAAGATCCAAACAGAGGACAGGATATTCTGGAGGAACACTAAAAAATGTAACATTTTCCATTTCTCCTGCTCACTGGAGCATGATGGTGTGATCTAAACGAGATGTTTTAGGGACTTGGATGTAAGATCATGAGGAATAGAGCTGTGAAAATTTGTCATTTAATATAAATGATCAGTTAAGCTTAACGTGAGCCACTTTGTTTCAAGCCTGACTTTAGAGATTCATTTCTTCAAATCAGGTGTGAGGAACTCTTTAAAGAACCTCAATTTGAAGGGTTCTATACCATAGATTGTCAGCTCCAGACCTCTGATCCACTTTACAGCGGGTTTTGTCAGTTTTCTAAGGTGCTGTTGAACCTCAATGTTCCTCAGAGTGTGCTACCACGCCAGACGACAACTGTAAGGGCAGAAATGAAAGAATATTTATGATTTTAAAACAAGCCGTTTATAGTTCTAGAGTTTTTTGCATGCCCTTCTCAACAGCTCACTTGTTAGAGGCTGTTTTCTCTTATTCATCATCAGTTAAGATGAAATACTGTCAAAAGTTGGACGCTAGACAACTCAGTCTCACTCACTCCTTTTCTGAGCCGCTTGTCCTGATCAGGGTTGGAGGTACTGCTGGAGTCTATCCCAGCTCTCACAGGGTGAAAGGCAGGGACACACCCTGGAAAGGTCGCAGTCCATCACAGAGCAGACACACAGACCAACATACTCACACCTAGGGGACAATTTAGCATCTCCAATTCACCTGCAGGTCTTTGGACGGTGGGAGGAAACCCGAGGTCCTGGTGGAAACGCACACAGAAAGAGGGAGAACATGTCCACTCTACACTGAAAAGACCCAGGCCAGCCTGCCTATGAATCAAACCCAGGACCTTCTCGCTGTGAGGCGACAGTGCTAGCCACAGTTCCACTGTGTCATCTTGCCTGGCTTAAACTGTCTACAGTAGAACATCACTGAGATGCAGAGAACCTTGAGCTTCTTGCAAGTTGATAGGGGTGTGTCAGCTTATTCTGGATGCCAAAAATATTAAGAAACCACCGATGCACCTGATTGGCCACCTAGTGTTATGAAACCAATAGCTGTAAAATCCAGGACCAGACACTAGATTTAAGGTCACGAGTTGAAGACCAGTGTTGTTCCCACATTCTTCAGTGTTTCGTAAGGAGCTGTAAGATGCAGCTCAGTGCTCTGCGGTCTGTTCAGACATGCTTACCCCATAAATTGTTCATGGTTAGGTTTATAATAAGTCTTTGACTCTCCGTTTAAAACTGATTTATGGAGCTCAGGTTCACCTTGTCCCTTTTACAGCTGCACTAACAACCGGGCTGAGCTAAATGTGTGGCTTCAGAACAAAGAATGAGCTCATCATTTGTTCACTTTCCATCACCTGCTCAAAGATGATGGATGGAGTTGATGCTGGCTGAAGAACCTAAACTTAAAAATAGCACCAAAAACGGCTGAAACTGATGTGCGTCATCTTCTGTCCTCCATCCTTCCAAGTGCCTGCACTTCATTTCCTCTGAACATCACTCAGTGTGCGTCTCACTGTGTGAAGTAAAGTGAAAGTGATGATCGGTCTGTCTGAATATCTGTGATCTGTGATTATCTATCTATCTATCATGAAACACAGCACATAGTGAACCACAACAAAATGCTACCTCTGTATTTAACCCACACAGTGCAGTGAAGGGGACGGTACCTTGCTCAAGGTTGCCTCAGGGCAACCTACTGGTCTCCAAACCCCCCCAGACCTTCTGATCCTTTGGCCTAGTCAAACGTTTAATGTCATCCCCCAGTCTGTCAGCAGTAGAAGGCGGAGATGTGACAACATTGCTGTTTCCATTATTTTGCTTAAATTAAAACAATCTGGTTTTATTGTGGGGGGTGTAGACAAACAGGAAGTTGCGCCCATAAATCGTGCGGAGTATTGGTGCAGAGGCAGGAAGTAAAACTGTGGAGACCTTTTAGAAATTGGTGAAGGCAGAGAAGAAAGATTTCCAAAGCTGGAGCTCCCAAGAACAGAAGGAGTGTAAGATGAGATGGAGACATCACATGGACATCCCTCCATGTAAGGAAAACAGTACAGAGGCAGGTTTTATACCATTTTAGGTTAATCTGTCTTCAGAGCTCCTGACATAAAGGCTTCCTGACATAATGTTTGTTTTTTCTCCTAGAACTGGACATCCCAGCCAATGAGCGTTTGCTTGAAGAGTGCATTTTGGAGAGCGGTTTCAATCTCTGCAGATCCCAGGAGTGGAGTGGTTGGCAGCAGTGTGTTGGCACATTGCCCGGCTGAGTTAGATGCAGGGTGATGTGTCTCTGGCTGGCAGTGCCAGCCGGGCACCAGACTGCTTTCTCTCGCTGACAGCATGGTCGCCACTCAAGGTGACTGGAGATTAGACTGCATCAAGGGGGGGGGGGGTGTTTTGACAGCCTGCGAGTTCTTATGTAAGGACTAATGTGTTCAGTATGAAAACAGCAACTGTTCCCAGAAAACACACTCCTCACATCAGAGATAAGGTTGCGATTTCTAATAAAGGCCTGATTATTACTGGCATGAGTAGGTTAAGTAGTCTGGCAGGGACTGAAGTGAAGATGCAGGTAGAGGATTTGGAGGCTGAACTAGCTGAGATGTGGATGATCTGCAGAACTGGATTAAAGTAGACTAACCTCTCTGTTGGTCTTAGGTTTTCATCTACATCCACATCTGTCTCGGGAAGCATTTTGTTGCGATTTAACATGCTAAGTTATCTAACGTGGAAGGAGGTGTGTTCTAAAAGCATGCAGTAAGATTATCCAGCTCTTCTGGACCAGATGGAGAACTAATAAGTGTTGATAAGTCTGGAAGGTTTTGATCAAACGACAATTATTGTACGGCTAACATGATCACGAGGTGATGCACATCAATTATAGCTACTGTGGATCTCAAATGATAAGATGTTGTCCACCTGAACACCTCGTGTAAGGATGTAAGGTCTAAAGTATGCTTATGGTAATGAGTTGCCCCATTACATTTTGGGAAAAAACCCACCGTATTGAGGATAGGTGTGAAGGCTATGGTTTGTGCTGCTCTGCCCTGATTGGCTGTCCTTCAAAGAAACTGAAGTTCCAATTATGGCTATATGTCAAGAGCATTACATAGCAGCCTCTCCAGCTTCACTCATTTCTTTCTGTTTTTAATCTGTCATGTTTCTCCCTCAAGGACACGACAAAGAATCAGAGGTATTATTCCCACAACCTGTGCTTGGTTTCATCATCCCTCGCAGCAGCGGCAGCAGCATCCCTCGTTCTTTTCCCCACGTTTACATTTATGCATAGGCACCGCTCTCATCTCATTGGTCAATATCACATCTCTGTTCTGTATATCACTGCAAGCTGTAAAGGTAGCCGTTCATCATTTCCCAGGTTTACAATCGGGCTCGAAACAGGACGTTTGCCTGTGATGGAAAACTGGCGTTTAAATCGTGTCATCGAAACCTGGCATAAGTTCAAATGTTCTTACAAAGCCTAGAAAAGAGCAGCGTCCCGTTGAAAGCAACACTCAGGTTAGGTTGGTCTAGGCTGAAAACTTTGAACAATATGGGGTAGCGGTGGCCTAGTGGTTAGGGCGTTGGCCCTGGATCGATTCCCTCATCAGTTGGTTGCCCTGAGGTACCCTTGAACAAGGTACCATCCCCGTCACTGCTCCCCGGGCATTTTCAATAGCTGCCCCCAGGTGCAGGGCTGTGTTTGGGTGAAACGCAGAGGTTGAGTTTCGTTGTGTTGTGCTGTGCTGCGTTTCACAGTGACGAGGATTTTCACTTTCAAAAGAATATCACCAACAGACAGTTTTTCATCTTCGACTCTGTTAAATAACTCAGTTCTAACTGAATGAATCAGCGGTGATTCCTCTTGTCCCTCCCTCGAGACTCACCAACCCCCAGCATTACAGTCACAGTGAGGCATGCAGGCTGTAAACTCTGTTTAATCTTTAATAGCTGTGAATGTGCAGGGTTCACACACAGATGCCGAACTCCACTTATGTCACACTGCTCAGCAATGCATGATCAGAGAACTGCTGGGTTTTAAAAGTGCTCACACTCATTGCCTGAGGCCATGAGAAGCCATGAATAAGCCTTCGAAGCCTGCCGATGAGCCCCCAGCCGAATGACTCTATTATAATTTAGTTCTAACTCCTTATACTAAGAGGCTGATTTACTACAGTCCGCAATGCCAGCTTTGTCTGCGAGGGACACGTACATGCAAACACATGATGACATACATCCTGTCCAGTTAAAATCCCATACCCAGAGAACATTTTTATGTTTATCTTGGTGCTTTTGGCCTTTAAAAAAGAAACTACATACATTTGAATAATGGTTACAGTTTGGATTTCAAGATGTGAAAATTTCAAGGCATTTTTTATACAAGTAGAACCAGCAGTGAAACGTATCCATGATTTGTGAAGGCTATGCAATGGGATGAATAAAAAAGAAATAATATTAATGATAACAACAATTCTGGATGCAACAGAACAGAATAAAAGAAGATACAATAAATTAAATTAAAATAAAATACATTTTAAAATGAAATTAAATGATTCTATTAACTAAAAATGGATTTAAACTGCATCTAAATATGAAAATAGAGTTGTAATGATATCTGAAATGCAACCAGAAGTCGATTAGTGTTCATAAGGCGCCATGACAAGATTGTCAGCAACTATTATAAAATGGAAATGAAAATGTGGAACTATGGAGGTGTTCAGGGGAGATGGCAGTTGAGCTTCTGACCAGATTGTTAAACACTATCTGATAAAGTGAGAGTTCTTATGTGAGAACTAATGTGTTCAGTATAAAAAAATGGCAAACACACACGTCACATGAGAGAGAAGGTTGCTATTTCTAATAAAGGTCTGATTATTAGAAGTCAGGTGTTACAGAGAAGTATTTGAGTGTAGTTCAGGATATGCATGAGGGCAGTGTGACAGTGGTGAGGTCTGTAGTAAGAGTGATGGATGCATTTAAATCAAGGATCAGTGCTGTGCCCATTCTTGTTTGTAATAGTAAATGACAGGTTGATGGACAAAGTTAGACGGGAATCCTGTGGACAATGTTTGCTAAAGATATCGTTGAAAAAAAAAACAGGCAGCAGAGCTGGAGGTGTCAGAGTTAAAGATTTTTAGACTACCCTCAGTCTAGCAAAATATGAAGAAATGAGGGGAGTTCAAGACTTTTGCATGGTACTATACACCTATGCTGCAGTAAAGGGAGAATAAATGGGGTCATCCATAAACCAGGTTTCTGTTTTTTCCAATCACCGCATATTATGCCTTAAAATGGATCAGTGAATGTGAAGTAAATTGATTTAATAGCCAGAGCCTGAGCCATTAGGGTTTGATGGGGAGCATAGTTTATTCAAAGGGTCCATTTGCTCTAAATGATGCGCCCCAACAAAGCAAAGGCCACGACTGAGCTGCTCTCACTAAAGGCTGATGAAGCGCAAGCAATTTTACCCTCGATTCTCCAGGTCTGCATCTGCAGGCCCTCATTAAAAGTGAATGAGTGGAAAGAGTTACTCCAGCACTATCAATAAGAGATGAAGTCTCAGTGCCTGTTTTCTGTTCATCTGTGACCTTGTTAGCGTGAGCAGGTAGGAAATTCACTCCTTGTAAAGAAATAGATCCTCAAAAAAATCACGTTACAGTTTTCAGTTTAGAAGGTGCAGAAAATGAACATAAATTTGGCTTCTTACGTGTAAACCAGAAGAGGATTAGGCTGAAATTCCCAGCGTCTTAAAAGTGGCCCAAATCGTTTCCGTAAAAAATCAACTCCACTCAAACCGCACGCAGCTCTTTAAGGTGGAGCAGAGTCACGGCCATAGTTTAGGCCTATTGTGAGTTTACGTTCATAGGCTGCTTTAGACAAAATCAGTGCACTGTTCACAGAACAGTGATCAATTACAGGACTGCTTCCTAAATCACACGTCTGATCCACCTTCATGACGATACAGAGCATTTTGGTGATGTATTTTTACAGACACTATTAGGGGTATTTGTGTGACTGATGAGGCTCAGAGCATTGTTGCACTCGTTCTACACTTCTTCTTCTTCTTCTTCTTTTTTTTCGGCTGCTCCCATTTAGGGGTCGCCACAGCGGATCAACTGTCTCCATTTCTTCCTGTCATTTGCATCTTCCTGCTTCAAACCGACCACCTGCATGTCCTCTCTCACCACATCCATAAACCTCCTCTTTGGTATTCCTCTTCTCCTCTTTCCTGGCAGCTCCATCTTCAACATCCTCCTCCCGATATAATCCTCGTCTCTCCTCTGCACATGTCCAAACCAACGCAACCTTGCTTCTCTAACTTTGTCTCCAAGACGGCTAACCTGAGCTGTCCCTCTAATATACTCATTCCTAATCCTGTCCATCCTCGTCACACCCAACGAAAATCTCAGCATCTTTAACTCTGACACCTCCAGCTCCGCCTCCTGCCTTTTCGTCAGTGCCACCGTCTCCAACCCATACAACATAGCTGGTCTCACTACTGTCCTGTAAACCTTCCCTTTTACTCTAGCTGGTACGCGTCTGTCACAAATCACTCCAGCCACTCTTCTCCACCCATTCCAACCAGCCTGCACTCTCTTCTTCACCTCTCTTCCACACTCGCCGTTACACTGAACTGTTGATCCCAAGTATTTAAACTCCTCCACCTTTGTTACCTCCACTCCCTGCATCCTAACCACGCCACTTTCCTCCCTTTCATTCACACTCATGTATTCTGTCTTTGCCCTACTCGCTTTCATTCCTCTCCTCTCCAGAGCAGATCTCCATCTCTCCAGGTTCTCCTCAAGCTGCTCCCTACTCTCACTACAGATCACAATATCATCAGCAAACATCATCGTCCACGGAGACTCCTGTCTAACCTCGTCCGTCAACCTGTCCATTACTATTGCAAACA
>CM029368.1:3269156-3326656 GCA_017165825.1 Hepsetus odoe
GAGCAGATCTCCATCTCTCCAGGTTCTCCTCAAGCTGCTCCCTACTCTCACTACAGATCACAATATCATCAGCAAACATCATCGTCCACGGAGACTCCTGTCTAACCTCGTCCGTCAGCCTGTCCGTTACTACTGCAAACAAGAACGGGCTCAGTGCTGATCCTTGATGTAATCCAACATCTACCTTAAATGCATCCGTCACTCCCACTGCAGATCTCACCACTGTTACACTGTCATCATACATATCCTGAACTACTCTCACATACTTCTCTGTAACACCAGACTTCCTCATACAAAACCACAACTCCTCTCTAGGCACCCTGTCATATGCTTTCTCCAAATCCACAAAGGCACAATGCAGCTCCTTCTGACCTTCTCTGTACTTCTCCATCAACACCCTCAGAGCAAACATTGCATCTGTGGTGCACTTTCTCGGCATAAAACCATACTGCTGTTCACTTATCCTCACCTCTTTTCTTAACCGAGCTTCCACTACTCTTTCCCATAACTTCATGGTGTGGCTGATCAACTTTATCCCTCTATAGTTACTACAGCTCTGTGCATCACCCTTATTCTTGAAGATCGGTACTAGTACACTTGGTCTCCACTCCTCAGGCATCTTCTCACTTGCCAAGATTGTGTTAAACAATCTGGTCAGAAACTCAACTGCCATCTCCCCTAAACATCTCCATGCTTCCACTGGTATGTCATCCGGTCCAACAGCCTTTCCATTCTTCATCCTCTTCATCGCTGCCCTTACTTCCATCTTGTTTATTTGCTGCACTTCCTGGTTAACTCTTCTCACATCATCCAGTCTTCTCTCTCTCTCATTTTCTTCATTTATCAGCTCCTCAAAGTATTCCTTCCATCTGCTCAACACGCTCTGTTCACCTGTGAGTACGTTACCATTTCTATCTTTAATCGTCCTGACCTGTAGCACATCTTTCCCAGATCTGTATCTTCTTCTAGCCAATCGGTAAAGGTCCTTTTCTCCCTCTTTACTGTCCAACCTCTCATACAATTCACCAAACACCTTATCTTTGGCCTTCACCACTGCTTTCTTCGCCCTGCGGTTCATCTCCTTGTACACCTGTCTACTTTCTTCATCTCTTTGACTGTCCCATGTCTTCTTTGCCTCCCTCTTCTTTTGAATACACTCCTGGACTTCTTGGTTCCACCACCAGGTCTCCTTATCCTCTTTCTTCCTTCCGGATGTCACACCAAGTACATTTCTAGCCATCTGCCTGATCACTTCTGCAGTAGTTTCCCAGCAATCCGGTAGCTCTTCAACACCTCCCAGTGCCCGTGTTAACTCCTGCCTGAATTCCACCTTACAGTCCTCCTCCTTCAGCTTCCACCACTTGATCCTCGACTCTGCCCTCACTTTCCTCCTCTTCTTGACCTCCAAGGTCATCCTACAGACCACCATCCTATGGTGTTTAGCTACACTCTCCCCCGTCACTGCTTTGCAGTTTCTGATCTCTTTCAAACTGACCCTCCTGCAAAGAATATAATCCACTTGTGAGCATCTTCCTCCACTCTTATACGTCACCCTGTGCTCCTCCCTCTTCTTAAAATAAGTATTAACTACAGCCATTTCCATCCTTTTTGCAAAATCTACAACCATCTGACCTTCAGCATTCCTCTCCTTGACACCATGCCTACCCATCACCTCCTCATCACCTCTGTTCCCTTCACCAACATGACCATTAAAATCTGCACCAATCACCACTCTCTCTCCCCTGGGTACACTCTCTATCATTTCATCTAACTCACTCCAGAATTTTTCCTTCTCTTTCATCTTACAACCAACTTGTGGAGCATAAGCACTAACAACATTCATTATCACACCTTCAACTTCCAGCTTCAAACTCATCACCCTCCCTGACACCCTCTTTACTTCCAAAACACTCTCCACATACTCTTCCTTCTGGATAACACCTACTCCTTCAATCCCCACCATGGTAGAACAGTTTAAACCCTCCTCCGATACACCTGGCCTTACTACCCTTCCATCTAGTCTCTTGCACACACAAAATGTCAACCTTCCTTCTCTCCATCATATCAGCTAATTCTCTACCTTTACCAGTCATGCTGCCAACATTCAAAGTCCCTACCCTCACTTCCACTCTCCTCTCCTTCTTTCTCTCCTTCTCCCTCTGGACATGCCTTCCTCCTCTTCTTCTTCTTCTTCTTTGGCCAACAGTAGTCCAATTTCCACCAGCACCCTGTAGGCTAACAGCACTGATGGCGGTCGTTAACCCGGGCCTCGATCGATCCGGTATGGAATTCTGTATCATTGTCCGCATATTGACTTGGCAAAGTTTTACACCGGATGCCCTTCCTGACGTAACCCTCCCCATTTACCCGGGCTTGGGACCGGCACGAAGAAATACACTGGCTTGTGCATCCCTAGTGGCTGGGTTGCACTCGTTCTACACTAAAGAAAGAAAATGTGGCCATTTTTTCCAACCATATAGATCTCATCTACTTTTAAAATTACTTTCTGGGAGGGTTAAAAACAAATTCCATTTAAACACATTTCCCACATAAAGCCTTGATTAGATTTGCAGAAATGTGTGTTGATACTGGCTGTTAACTGACAGTAGGACCATAAAGAGAAGGATAAGGAGGGTTTGAAAGTGTTTTTTAATCTCAGTGTGCTGCATTTTAAATTATGCTCACCACTTATGGCTAGGAAAAAGGATTGTAAAATGCATTTCTTTTCTCATTTTCTTTCAAACTCCTGTGCACGTCTAGACAGACGTTTTACCCATTTCAGGTGTCACAGATATTACAAGCACTCTGATGTCAAATCTTCATGATCTGACGTCAAATCTTCATGATCCTTGGCTTTCACTAACATGCTCATAAAATACCACATGGATTAGTACAAATGGGCCAAAACAACAGAACCAAACAGCAAAGACCACCTGATCTCAGGTGACCATGTGACCACCTGTCTCTAACTATCAGGAAGGATGTTATAATTATGTAAAATATTAATTTAAAAATATATATATTTGATTTTTGTATTAAATCTTTTTTGAAAATTTTTTTTTTCCCCAAGTGAGATCTGATGTGTTTTCAAAGTGTTCCTTAGATTTTTTTTTAGCTGTGTGTGTATGTATGTGTGTGTGTGTGTGTGTGTGTGTGTGTGTGTGTGTGTGTGTGTGTATATACACACACACACACACACACCTCCAGTGGGCCACTGGTGTGAATGTCTCTGACCAAACCATTAGAAACAGACTTCATATATTCATATATGTGTATATATATATATATATACACACACACACACACACACACACACACTGCTCAAAAAAAAAAATCAAAGGAACATATATATATATATATATATATGCGCCATTGTGTTCTCTGGCAACCCTAATGAAGTCTGTTTCTAATGGTTTGGTCAGAGACATTCACACCAGTGGCCCACTGGAGGTCACTTTGTTGACCTCTGGCAGTTCTCATCATGTTCCTCCTTCCAAAAGGAGCAGATACCGATCATGGTTAAGGACCTCTGACGGCCCTGTCCAGCTCTCCTAGAGTAGCTGCCTGTCTCATGGAATCTCCTCCATGCTCTTGAGACTGCACTGGGAGACCCAGCAAACCTTCTGGCCATGGCATGGAATGATGTGCCATCCTGGTGGAGTTGGACTGCCTGTGCAACCTCTGTAGGGTCCAGGTATCGCCTCATGCTACCAGTAGTGACACTGACCCAAGTCAAATGCAAAACTGGAGAGATGGAGATCTGCTCTAGAGAGGAGAGGGATGAAAGTGAGTAGGACAAAGACAGAATACATGAGTGTGAATGAAAGGGAGGACAGTGGAGTGGTGAGGATGGAGGGAGTAGAGGTGACAAAGGTGGAGGAGTTTAAATACTTGGGATCAACAGCTCAGAGTAATGGCGAGTGTGGAAGAGTGGTGAAGAAGAGAGTGCAGGCAGGTTGGAATGGGTGGAGAAGACTGACAGCAGTGAACTGTTAAAGACATGTACCAGCAAGAGTGAAAGGAAAGGTTTACAGGATGGTAGTGAGACCAAATTTGCAGAATATTGCTTTTGAAGAAGACATTTTAGTCTTTGTTACATTCTATTGGTGTTGAGATTTTAATGTCAGAATCTTGATTGTGTCTTAAACAACAGCCACCTGCTTCTCTTCTCCCCTTTCATTTTAACTCCTTTATCTGTAGGAGTGAAAGGTTGCTGTAAACAGTGTAACAACAGTGTAACACCTTAAAAACATATAACTACAGTGGATTTAGGGGACTGTACTTCCAGCCTGATCTTCAGCTGCTTCTCTTTGCCCTGAACTGAGAGTTTGATGACTCTGGTTTTGCAGAAACATGTACAGGTTCTTTCCCGATTTCAGGCGTTTACACTCATTGATCCTCAGCGACGATCTCTACCTCCAGGTCGTCTCTAGATGTGATTAAACTGCTCCGCTGACTTTGGGCGTCCGTCTGAGAATGGCATAATTGTGAAGTTAATTGGTCTAATTTAGGATTCGGCCTCCAAGCACATTACAGATCTTCTACAGACAAACAGTGCGGGAAGTGCGAGACCTCCAGGGGACAGAACTGCATTAACTGGGAACATGATTACATTTGTGCGTGTGTGTGTGTGTGTGTGTGTGTATGTGTGTGTGTGTGTGTGAATCCTGTGGTTTGATTTGTTAATATCTTTATAACAACTGTTGTTGATGTGGGCCATGTTGATCCTAAGAACATCAGATTCCAGTCCAATACAGTGTATAGTTTTTAAAGCTGGAAAAAATGAAACTTAAAAAGTCTGGAAGGAAGAAGTTTCAAGGACAAAAATGATGAGGATTCTTTACAAATATAAACACAGAAGCGTATAAAACTGATCGTGTTAGAGAGTTCAGACTAGGTTCATGGTGAAATCATTTCAGAGACACTTAAAGACTCGTTATAACGGTGATGATTGGAACCAGACATCTATTACACCAACATAGCCTTTTCATTTACTTCCAAAATCACCAAATTCAAACATCTTATTTTTATCTACAAAAACCATTAGAAAATATTGTGATGTATTTTATGTATTGTTGAGAAACATCTCTCCAGTCTTCCTAAAGGTCTAAATTTCTTAGTCCAGTCCTTGTACATTTACATTTACGGCATTTAGCAGACGCTCTTATCCAGTGCGACTTCCATGTCCTAATTACAGGGACAGTCCCCCTGGAGCAACTCAGGGTTAAGGGTCTTGCTCAGGGACCCAGTGGTGGTAGTGCCAGAGGTGGGATTTGAACCTGGGATCTCTTGAGCCATAGGTCCATAGGCAAGTATCCTACCACTGGACCACCGCCACCCTATAAGGGTACCCTTGTACCTTTCAGAAGCAGTGTTGGATCATCTGAATGAGAGAAGGAGCCTGGATAACCCTGAAATAACCCAAAAGAGAAATGATAAAGCTCATCTAAAAGAGTCCAGGCTGCGGTGGTCTATTGGTTAAGAAATGGGCCCCATGATCAGAGGATTTTGGGAGGGTCCATTAGTTTGCCTTGAGGTACCGTCCCAATCACTGCTCCCCGGCTGCTATATATGACTGCCTTATGGTGCGTGTGGGTTAAATACAGAGGAGCATTTTGTTTTGGTTCACAGAGTGCCGTGGTGCGTTCACGCTGACCAAAATAGTCACTTTCACTTTCAAGAATAGCGCTGATTCTACCAGGTATTGACTTTAAAGCTAGTTAGAATTCTATAAACTCCACCACTCACTCTCTCTCATTCATTTTCTGAGCTGCTTGTCCTAATTAGGGTCGCGGGAGATGATGGGGCCTATTCCAGCTCTCACAGGGCGAAAGGAGAGGAAACACCCTGGACAGGCAGGGCTCCTCCACCATGAACACTGCGCTGTGTGTCACAGTGGCAACTAGTCACTTTCACTTGAGCTTCTCCTTAACAGAGCAACCCCACAGCTAAGAGGTGGCTTTGTTCACCTCTTAACCCACTGAACGAAAGTGAAGTGACAAGTGAAAGTGACTGTTTGTGTCATTGTGAGAACACAGCACAGCACACAGGGAACCACAACGGAATTTGGCCTCTGCATTTAACCTTCGCGCTGGGGGAAGCGTCCAGGGAGCAGTGACGGGGGCGGTACCTTGCTCAAGGGTACCTCAGGGCAAGCTACTGGTAAGGGGTTTGAACCCACAATCTTCCGATCCTGTGGCCGAATCCCTAAACACTCAGCCACTGCCGCCCTATTCGTGAAAAAAACAATGGATTTGATCCACGGCTGGATACCGTATTTCACACTTGAGAACGCGGCGAATCATTTTCTCAGGTCGGGTTCGAACCCACTGGGGCAGCGCAGGCCTCCAGAAGCCCGCGTGAAGTTGCTTGCCTCAGACTTTCAGCAGCATCGGTCTGATCGGTATCCTCAGCGGTGAGGAGTCAGCGTTTGTGGTGTCGGATCATCTGTGCCAGCGTTGCGTAAGATATGCAACTGAATGAGAACATGCACCTGCATGTGGAGAGTCTTCTCCCTGGACTCCTGCATCTGCAGGAAAGTTTTATGCTGAGCGTATGCCTGCATGCGGAGGATAAGAAAAAGAGAAAAGTGAAGAAAAGGAGTTGGTATTCTCCAGCTTGGTGGGGAAAAAAGCGACACGCCGTAGTTTGAAATGAAGCTCCAGATGGATGAAAGAGTCGACGTTCGAAAATCCGCTGCACGTAAGCAGAATAATTACACTTACTCGGCCTTACTGAGCAAAAATAACTCCGTTTACTTCTTCCTCTCAGTGACTCCACAGGACAAAACTAATTGGACGCCAAAAACAGAACTGCTGACTGTTCTCCTGCCATTTGCCTGTGTCTGGTCCTCACCCGCGGGTGACGGCAGCTCCCAGTGCGAGCACTTAAACAGTGCTGTCAAACTCAGCCTGTCTCAGCCTGGCCATTATCGCCCCGGCCCTCATTTGCACCGCGTTACCCACACTGACCATTTCAGCTAGTTTAAGGGACAGACACCCTTACAGGAGACAGCAAGTCAGCAAGTCTTCCCACAACATGTCAAATAACTGAGACAAATTCTATCGAAGAGGCTCCAGAAGTGAGAAATGTGAGCATCAGTTTAACTTCAGCTGTAGTCTGTGTGGTGTCACACTAGGATTAGGACACCCAGGATGCTCAGCTGTGGACCAAAAGGTTGTGGGTTCGAGGCTCTGCCCGGTCCCAGCACCATCAAAAACCCTTAACCCCCTTCTCTTACATCCGACTGCACACATCGCTCAGGATGAAGCGTCCGATTTAGCCCGTAGACATAATCCTAATTAGCATCTTAGAATTCCAATTCATATTTTTATATAGTCTTGACAGTTCTTTATATACAGTACTGTGCAAAAGTTTTAGGCAGGTGTGAAAAAAGTGAAAGTGACAACCCTTGTCGTTGCGAGGTCATGGCACAGCACACATGAACCACAACGAAATTGGACCTCTGCATTTAACCCATGCACACTCAAACCCGTGCAGCAGTGGGCAGCTATTGAAAGCGCCCAGGGAGCAGTGACGGGGACGGTACCTTGCTCAAGGGTACCTCAGGGCAACCTATTGGGAAGGGGTTTGAACCCCCGATCCTCCGATCATGCGGCTAACGCCCTAACCGCTAGGCCACCGCTGCCCCAAAAAGTGCTGTAAACAAAGAACGCTTTCAGAAATATAAATAATGATCGTTTATTTTTATCAATTTACAATTTTGAGCAAACAAAAGAAAATCTAAATCAGATCAATATTTGGTGTTGCTACCTTTTGCCTTCAAAGCAGCATCAGTTCTTCTAGGTACACTTGCACACAGTCAGGGATTCTGTAGGATTATAGTCGGTGTCTGATCAACCAGTTTTACCAAACAGGTACTGATGATCATCAATGTCACACGGAGGAGAAACACAGTCATGTTTGGAGCGACCGACCGGCTGAGTTCCTTCAAAAACTGTGTGCAAGTGTACCTTGAAGAACTGATGCTGTTTTGAAGGCAAACGGTGGTCACACCAAATATTGATCTGATTTAGATTCTCTTTTGTTCATTCACTGCATTTTGTTGATTGATGAAAATAAATGATCAACACTTCCATTTCTGAAAGCGTTCTGTTTACAGCATTTTTACACCTGCCTAAAACTTTTGCACAGTGCTGTACATATTTACTATAAAATGAAAATATCACAATGTATCACTTCACTAGATTGTGTCGTTAATCAGGATTCCTCACATTAGCATGTGTTGCTAATCACATTGATGTTATTCGTAATCCCCTGAAATGGAGCGAGTTGTTTGATCATGATTCATTGCATGAGATGGAGTTGTTTGTTATGATAATTATATTGGATTGTCCAATTGTGTTTTAATTTGACTGTGTTCATTATGATCAATAACATGTTTGTGTAACTGTGATTTAATTATGCTGTGTTAAGCATGATCAATAACATGTTTGTTGTACTGTGATTTAATTATGCTGTGTTAAGCATGATAACATGTTTATGTAACTGTGATTTAATTATGCGGTGTTAAGCATGATCAATAAAATGTTTGTTGTACTGTGATTTAATTATGTTGTGTTAAGCATGATCAATAACGTTTGCGTTACTGTGATTTCATTATGCTGTGTTAAGCATGATCAATAACATGTTTGTGTAATTGTGATTTAATTATGCTGTTAATCAATAACATGTTTGTGTAATTGTGATTTAATTATGCTGTGTTAAGCATGATCAATAACATGTTTGTTGTACTGTGATTTAAGCATGATCAATAAAATGTTTGTGTAACTGTGATTTAATGATGTTGTGTTAAGCATGATCAATAACATGTTTGTTGTACTGTGATTTAATGATGTGTTCATTATGATCAATAACATGTTTGTTGTACTGTGATTTAATTATGCTGTGTTAAGCATGATCAGTAACATGTTTGTTGTACTGTGATTTAATGATGTTGTGTTAAGCATGATCAATAACATGTTTGTTGTACTGTGATTTAATTATGCTGTGTTAAGCATGATCAATAATGTTTGCGTTACTGTGATTTCATTATGCTGTGTTAAGCATGATCAATAACATGTTTGTGTAATTGTGATTTAATTATGCTGTGTTAAGCATGATCAATAACATGTTTGTTGTACTGTGATTTAATTATGCTGTGTTAAGCATGATCAATAACATGTTTGTGTAACTGTGATTTAATTATGCTGTGTTAAGCATGATTAGTAACATGTTTGTGTAACTGTGATTTAATGATGTGTTAATTATGATCAGTAACATGTTTGTGTTAATTGTGGTTGATAACATGTTTGTATAAAATATTGAGGCTGTGTAATTAAAGGTGATTGATCACAGTTTGTTTAGCTAATTGTGATTTGATTAGACTGTGTTATGAACTGTGGTTAATTGCATTAGGTTGTGTTATTTATTGTGCTGGTTTCCTGACTTTATGATGAGTGATCACTTTAATTCATGTAGCTAATTCATGTAGCTAATCCTGATTTAGGTAGATTGTGTTGTTAATCATGAACTGTTCAAATAATTTGTGTAGTTGATGAATCAGCTTTTTTGTTTAGATTATAGCGGTTGCAATAATTGCAGATAATTGCATTTGATAAATCACGATCACATGTTGTTTATTAGCAAATCGAGATGAATCGCTTTAGTTTGTGCAGTAAACTGTGATTCATGACATTAATTCCGATTCTTATTTGCGTTGGCTTTTCCATCTTCAGAGGAGCTGATGAGAGTGGATATCATACCCTCCCCCATGTCTTTATGTCTTATTCGGAAAAAGAGACGATGCTTATTTATTGCAACGTTGTTTCATTCATAATTAATGAAGAATAAGTTTCACATTTTCATAAAACGGCTGAGAAAATGCAGCCCGTCTTCTCGATCACGGGCGTTCAGCTCTCGTGACGACACCTTATGTAACAGGGCCTAAAAATATCTCTGAATTCTGCTCTTGTTGAGCTGAAGGACCTGCCGTAATCTCATTTGTCTCTCTCTTACGTAAGCGCGGGCTGGGCAGATGTTTTTGCTGCGGGTGTAATTTCTTTATCTTGATGTCAGCTCTGTCAAAATCCTGCTCTCGGACGCGGATGGTGAGATGGTGGACCGAGTGGTGAGAGGCAGAACGTTTTCATCTGCAGGGATGGACACTGTAGCGTTTTAGTAGCAGAACAGAACGACCTCAAAGACTTTAGAGGTCTTCTTTTCTATTAGTAATGCCATGAGCTGATCTCCTGGGTTGAGGGCTGATCTTATTTAAGTAATCGATTAGAGGGCAACACTTTATTCTGACGGCTGTTTAAGATGATATATAGATTCTCACATTGTCCTCACCTGACATTCAGTTCAAATTCACGGTGGTGGTGGACTGGTTAGGGTATAGTTCCCAGGATTGGAAGCCCAGACCAGTCGGTTGCCCTGAGGTACCCTTGGTGGGGGGGGGCAGAGGCTGCACGGTGCTGTGTATGCATATTGACAAGTAGTCACTTTCATTTCACTTTCACATCATTTCACTTCACTTTCACTCAGAAAGGGAGAACCATCTCCATGTTGATGTCTTTGGATTTAGAGTGGAATGAGTCACAATTTCCTGCGTGTGTGATGGACAAATGTCCCAATACTTTTGAGGACTATATAGTGTGTGTAAATGTGTCAAGACTTTTGTTTTCTTTGCCATGAAGAAAAGCGCCATGAAAACAATGAAAAACAGGCTGTTGGTTAATCTTTAAATATTTCTGACCTGCAATTAATGTTTACAAGAGTTTAAAGTGAAAGTGAAAGTGACACCCCTCGTCATTGCGAGGTCACAGCACAGCAGACAACAAAATTGGACCCATGCACACTCAAACACCGTGCAGCAGTGGGCAGTTATTGAAAGCGCTCGGGGAGCAGTGACGGGGACGGCACCTTGCTCAAGGTTACCTCAGGGCAACCTATTGGGAAGGGGTTCGAACCCCCGATCAGGCAGCTAACTCCCTAACCACTAGGCCACCGCAGACTATTAAAACAATTTTAGCTAAAAAATGTGAGCAAAAATGTGTTTTTCCATTAAACGGGTCCTTTCACAGAAAGCTCGACCTCCCGTCCCAACAACCGCTTTTAAGTGCTCGTCTCATTTTGATCCGTTTGCAGTCTGGGGAGCTCTTTTTTTTTTTTTAGTAAATCATGTCCCATAAATCCAGGTGAACATGTTGCATATGCTTATGATGAATCCCTTTAATCATTATTTAGTCCTGTCAAGTTTCCAGATCCTGGAGTTTCCCTTCCCTTCAGGCACCTTAATGGCTTGTTAATGATGCCCCTGATTGTCTCCATCCATCTATTCGCTGTCCTTCCTCCTCTTTTACCTTCCAAGAAAAATGGCATCATCCATTGAGGTTGTTCTTCAAACGCATTCAAAGTTCAAGCAGGAAGTGAAGTTTGATTTTGTTAGGATTCAGTCATTAAGTCCTAAAAGTCTCCTCCAACGTCAGTGTTCAGAGCCTGAGCGTCTTTTCTGTCCCACTTTTTTATTTTTTTTATTGTCGAGCCACAAAAAGGCCGCTGTCGAATAAATCTGATCGGTGTTTATAGAAACTTACCGTTGCGTCTACGTTACGGTTTTCCAAGATCTGACCTCAACCCAGCTAAAAGCCTTTGGGATCAGAAACAGGCCTTTCCATCCTCCATCAGTGCCTGACCTCTCAAATGCTCTTTCAGCCAAAAGAGCACAAGCTCCCCCAGACACTCTAAAACCTCGTTAAAAGCCTTCTCAGAAAAGTGGAGGCTGTTACAGCCACAATCATACTGATGCCCAAGGGTTTACAATGGGATGTCCAGCAAGCTCATTTTCCTAAACTTTGGGCCTTACAGTGTTCAAACTTTGAAGGTTTCCTCAAAGTCAAGAAGAAAGAGAAATGGAATTGGATGCACTTATACCATCTTTGCCCAAAACACTCGCGAGCACGAACCTGCAGATCCCCAAGGGTCTGATCTCTGTGGAAGACACGTAGAGGGTGTGTGGAGGCCTGGAGAGAGGACAGGTGTATGATGTGTCCAGGCAAGATTGTGCGGAAATCTTGGGTCCTGGATGCACTTCCAGACAAGCCCAGCGTTGCACACACGCACACACACACACACACACACACACACACACACACACTCAGACTGAGGCACTGCAGCATTTTCACTGAAATCACAATTAGAACAACTTAAATTTTAAAAAGTGAAAGTGACTATTCTTGTCATTGTGAAATTACACCTCTGCATTTCACCCACACACACACAAACACACATGCAGCCGGGGGCAGCTTCTGAAAGCCCCCATGGAGCGGTGATGGGGACAGTACTTTGCTCAAGGGTACCTCAGGGCAACCCACTGGTCTGGGATTCAAACCCATGATCATCTTATCCTGGGGTTCAACTAAGCACTAGGCCACTGCTGCCCCGATTTCTGGTTAGACAGTGAAATCATGTCTAGTGAACAAAGTACTGAACAATAACAGTCAGGTCTCCACGGAGCTCCAGGTGGAAATACACATGTCCACTCCACACAGGAAATGACCCAGACTGTCCCGTCTGGGAATCAAACCCAGGACCTTCTCACCGTGCTGCAGAACGAGAGGAGTAGATGTTTCTTGTTAGCGCTAAGTTCACTACTCCTGTATCTGTAATTAAGCAGAACTCAGACATCAGTCCGGGTTTAGTTGTTAAAGCACCAACGCTTATTTCTTCACTACGAGTTACAAAGTGTCCAGAGGAAGGATCAGCCTCTTAGTCAGCCTTGGGCAAGTTCGAGCAAAACACACGCTTCAAATCTCATCGGCTGCTCTATGATTCACTGCTGCATTCACCAAACCCTTTACTGTTCTTCTGCAAAAGAAGAGACGTTCGTCTACTCTCCGATCCCTCTCCATGCACACATTGCTTTCTGGACGGGTACAATGTGATATTTCTACCACTTCACTGTCATTTTTGCGAGCTAATTAGCTAAGTCACCTCATGTTTCTCATACTCAGATGCTCCCAATAAGTCTTCGAAGCTATTACGGTAAAACAGCTGTCTCCACGTTCCTCTAAAACACACACATTGAACATTTCAGTGAATTTCCCCATTAACTCTGCTCAGACGTTTAACGACTGGGCCACGTAGGAAGCGGTTGCTGTAAATGTGCCTCAGTTAACGAGCATTAAAGAAGCACACGTGCACTATTTCAAAACCTGCAAATGAAATATGATACGAGGTTTTCTCATTTTAATCATTCGTTAGTGTGGGGAAAAAGTGGGTCTCAGCTGTTGGGATGTGCTCAAGTTTTTAATTGGGACTCATGTTGGGTCTTGTGGTACATTAGTCACCCTGGGAAGATGCTTTGATAACATCTTTAATTGAATTAGTGCCTTGTGATCAGCGTCTAATTAAAACATAAAGGCGTGTGGACGCTGCTTTAATCCGAACCATTCCTAAAAATGGCTTCAGGAAAGAGTCTTCCAGTGCGGAGGAAAGAATATCTTTAGAAACACGACACGGCAATGGTGCGTAGATATCTATTGGAAAGAATAGGCCACTTTATTGGAAACGCACATTTGTTTTATAGCTGCTCACTGGCCACTTTATTGGAAACACCAGCTTCTATCAGGTCTTAAAACAAGACAACAGCAGGGAAGGTAAAATACAGCTTTTTTTGTTTGGCTTATTGAAGGAAAAACGTTGTCCACCGCTAACTGACCTTATGTGAAAAAGTAATTGTCCTTTAGTACGTCAAGCAATTAACCAAACTGGTTGATTGATCTTACAACTGGTTGATTGAATTTCAACAGAGCATCCAGCAGAACCTTTCCAGCAATGTAGTGGAGGGTGAAAAGTCACAACTTTGATCAAAAGACGTTCCAGAAGAAAAGAGAAAGAGAACCACAATGAGAGCCATGATCTCCAACTGAAGAAACACTGAAGAAACACAGAAGTGGCCACAGTTTGACCAAAGTTCTTCTTAGAGCACATACAGCTCAAAAGAACCAAGTGGAACATTTAATACCGTTTTCCACTGACGCTGGTGCTCAGCCGGTGCTTAAATTGGGAACCAATGAGAACCTCCCTTTGTTTCCACTGACTCTAGTGCCCGGTGGGAGCTGGATGACATCATCATGAAAAAAATCACATGACACCTGACTGCTGCTACACTGACCTGTCAAATCCTGCCATCTTCACCTTCCTAATCTTGCACATTTTTCTTTCTTTTTGTGCTTTGTGTTTCCTGAGATGAACAAAATACTATACCAAGTTCTTTCACTGACCAGACATCTGGAGACCTGGTTTTCTTTGGGTACAAAACCACGGAACGGGATCCAGACTGAGAACCGGCAGCACAGCGGCTCTGGCATCTGTGCAGTGAAAGGACACTCTGTGTAGGCCTCGCTCAGCTTTAATAAGGTCAGCCTGTACATTCATGGAAGAGTTTAATGGCAAAAATGCTTTGGAGTGGCCCACTGAGATGCTGTATCAGGACCCTCGGCCCTCCAATTAAAGCAGCTCTGCAAAAAAGAGTGGGCCAAAAGTGCTTCCTCATGTTCTTCTTGTTTTATACTGCATTTTGTATGAGAATCTGGTCCCATTCAGGGGGACATATATGCAAAAAGAGACACTGAAGATGAGACTGAAGCTCCCCTGAAACAGGAGAAAACTAAATGCACCTTGAGATGTAATTAAAAGCAATCTGAATAAGATTAAGCAGCGGTGGCCTGGTGTTGAGGGACTAGGCCCCAGGATCAGAGGGGTCAGGGGTTCAAATCCAATAGATACCGCTCCCATCACTGCTCCCCCGGTGCTGGATATATTGCCCGCTGCTGCGCGGTGAGTGTAGGTTAAACAGGGGGGTGCAATTCGTCGCGTTTCACTGCGTGCTATCTTTCCCGATGGCAAGCAGTCACTTTCACTTTCACTTGAAGATTACAACACATCTCTCCGCTCCTTCCTTCCGTTTCCCAGGACACATGTGAGCACAGCGTGAGGATGGCATAATGTGCTTTGGCCAGATTTCCTGCGGATTATCGCCGTCATTATGTCACGGCGTTTACCGAGCAGCCCAAGCAAAAAGCTCATGGCTGATGTCATTTACAATCCTGGCTCTCCATGTGTGTCCAGTCTGCGGCCCTAGAAACTGCCTGCAGTGCATTCTGGGAGCCATTCATCATTTCCTTCATCCTTCCGTCCACGCTGGCACTCCTGTAGAGACTGTAGAGATGCGACGCCAAACTCACAGCTCAAGGTGCCAATTCATCTCTCCCAGCCTGCTGTTCGGGCCTCCCTTTGTGCATTGCACTCGCAGTTCCTGCAGTAGGTGCCAGGCGCGTCCGCTGACTCTGTCCTGCCTTTGTGATGCTCATTTGCAAGTTTTTCATTCAGACTTATAAAGGGTGAGTATAACAGCATCTCTCACATGCCATCCAGCAGCCCTCTACACTGTGTGCACAATTATTCAAGTAATTTTTTTGAGGATTCACTTTAATCTGGAACAAATTCAAATGTTAAAACCTGAATGTTTTATGAAGGAAATGTGAGTGTGAACATTCTCAGAAGATACATATGAGTGCTCAATTATTACACGAATAATTTAAGAGATCGGTCAGTATCTTGATCTGTTGGCGCACAACTTTTTGTGCAGCAGTAACCACAACCTTCCGAGAGGTGAACTGTTTGCTTCTCGGTAAATCTCCCGATTAAGAAGGTCCACAAATTCTCAGCAGGGTTTAGGTCAGGTGAGGAAGGGTGCAATGTCATTATTCTTTCATCTTTAAGGTCTTTGTTGGGGAGCCACGCAGTGGAGAACTTCCATGCATGTGATGGATCATCGTCCTGCATAAAATCATAGTCTTCTTAAAAGATCAGATATTTTCCTGAACCCCTGATTGAAGAAAATGTCTTCTAAAGTCCCGTTACTGATCCAGCCACGGGCCCGTCCATCTGGTCCGTCAAGAGTCACTCTCATCTCCTCAGTCCATCAAACCTGAAAAATCTGTCTTGGGATATTTCTTGGCCCAGTCACGTATCAACTTGTGTCTTGTTCAGTGGTGGTCGAGTTTCAGCTCTCCTTACCTTGTCCATGTCTCTGAACCTGAACACCTTGTTCTTCTGGACATTCCAGGTAGGTTCAGTTCTGGAATATGACAGCAATGGAGGATCATGGGTTCCTGGCAGCTTCATGATTGATTCTTTTCAAATCTTTGGTTCATCTGCGTCTTTTTTTTCTCAACCCGTTTCTTGCGATTCTTGCGTTGACTATTTACAGCAGACCCGACCCGATATCTTCACAGACTCAAGAGTGTTGCATCCCTCAGAAAAGCTTTTTACAATTTTTTTTACTTTTCAGAGTCAGTTCTCTCTTTTTCGGTCCATTATGTCTGAGGTGGAAAAGAAGCTGCCTAATAATGATGCACACCTTGATATAAGGTTTTGATCTCCTTCAGCCACACCCTCCTTCATTACACAAATACACATCACCTGATCTGCTTCAATCCAATCAGCATTCAAGTGTATATGCATAAAGATTTTGGTTTATTATTGGATTATTTTGTCTCACTCACTCATTTTCTCTCTCTTCGGCTCATTTTTCTTGGTGTAGGGTCGAGGGTGGTGCTGGAGTCTCTCCAGTTATTGGTTTATCTATTGGTTTATTTTAGTCTCTCACAGGGTGAAAGGTGAGGAAACACACTGCAGAGGTTGCCAGCCCATCAAAGGGCACACACACACACACACACAGCTAGAAGGCAATTCAGCATCTCTAGCCCACCGGACGTATCTTTGGACGGTCGTTGAAACACACAGAAAGGACCCAGACCGTCCCGTCTGGGAACTGAACCCAGGACCTTCTCACTGTGAGATGACAACACTACCCAGTGGGCCGCTGTGCCGGCCCTGATCTTCCTTAATGAACCCAATTGTTTTTCTTTTCTTTTTGCAGCGAAATGCGACAGGATAAAACCATTGGGATTAGGTTGCATAAGACCTCAAATGCTGACGAATGATGATACGTTTAAAAGCCTTGTTGCATAATCAATAATCTGCTATATATATATATATATTTGTCCAGATTTGCAAGAAAACCTTGGGTAGAGGATTTGTTTGCATTTGCAGTAAACTATAGACTGCTGCTCCCAGATTTGTATCCATTAGCTGAGCATCTTTTCCAGGGTCAGGGGTGCTGGAGCCAATCCCAGAGCTCCCAGTCCATTACAGGACAGACACACACAGACAAGCAAATTCACACACAGTCACGCCAAGGGGGCAGTTTAGCATCTCCAGTCCACCTGATATCCTTAAACTGTGGGAGGAACCCAAAGCACCCAGGCTGGAACCTGGGCGTCTGTTTAATTTCCCTTCTTTGACAGACTATCAAAGCAGCAGCTTTGATGAACCAAGATTTTCAGATTTGCAGATTGGAATGAATTTGCATTAGTGTGCAAAAGTCTTAGATATGTTGAGTTGATTACAGGATTAAAAAGGGAACAAATGTTTTAACGCTCCAGGCTGCAAAGTGTCTATAAATACAAGGTTCTAGATAAAGAGGTTCCAACCACTCAGCATTCAGCATCAGCAGTAAACAAATCCCCTGATCATCTGGAATCATCTGCACCTGTTTCTTCAAAGCTTCATGTCTTAAGTTAGACGCTTTGTTCTGATTGGAGGTTCAGACGTTGATCACTGTGTGGATTAACCAACACAGAACTATCAAACTGCTCAGGTACAGAGACTGGACTGAACATGAGAGACAACAACACTGTCCTTCAGGAAGATCTGGAGAACTGCTCAGGTACAGAGACCGCACTGAAAATGAGAGACAACAACACTGTCCTTCAGGAAGATCTGGAGAACTGTTCCTCAACCATACATTAAAATACAAGAAAGTCTGGGAATGTGGAAGCAAAATATGAAGAAATGAAGGTCAGCTCAAGACTTTTGCACAGGACTGTGTGAACATATATTTGAGTTTGAATGAAGCACCTCTAGAGAGACTCCTTCAGTAAAGAGCCCCGTAATAAAGCTGCTCCTCTTTACCATCTGCTCCTAATCCACAGTCTGGAATTCCATTTGTGCATTCAGGGTGAAGCTCTTCTTTCACAAAATTATTGAGAATGTGTTTGGTTTAGTCCTCTTCCTCTTCCCAAGTGCTCCCTTCTGAGTGGAAGATGGGTCAGTATTTCAAGAAAATATGATAAAAGAAAAGTAAGGTAATCACACATGGAGGATAAGATAAATCGGAGGAAGGAGGAGCTTCTCTCAAACCCTTTGGTCCTTCATGGGTCTATGCAAAATAGCCTAAACTAATACTCAAGAACAAATACAGTATTCACAGAAAAAAAAAGACTTAAATTAATGTAACCTCACAAAAAAACTGAGCCAAAAGGTCTAAAGTTCAGAGAAACTGGTAGATCTGCAGAGGAACTCATAGTACATTCAGCATCTAGCAGCTCAGAAAAATATGAGTCATCTGAAAAATTGTAGACAGTGGGGGGCTGAGCAACACTCTCCCCCTCATCTACGACTCAAGTGCCCTTTGGCAAGGCAATTAACCCCATCACTGCCCCCCGGGTGCAGGTATGCAGCCCTCTGCTCCTGGCGTGTGTGTTCAGAGGACAAATCCACTGTTCACAGCGTGTGTGTGCAAACACAGGAATTTCATTTCTTTCACTTTCAGGTTCCCAGAAATGAAGTAAGGCTTTATCCTGTTTGGATCCTGTTCACCGAGCTGAAGCTCCAGAGAGTGATCGAGTAAGAATCCAGCAGTTTGACCAGCTGGCATGAACTTTTTTAGAATCAACAGCTAAAGTTTTTGACCATGTCAACGATTTGCTGATAAAAGCTGATAATACAAAGCTTTCGAGTGCATTATCAGCTGACCTTTAATGAGCGATGCTAAGTTAATGATGTAACGCCTTCTGAACTGGCCATCCACTCACCCTGCTTCTGGTCATCGATGACCTTCCGCAGTGCAGCGGAGAGCTGTGAACGATTAATGGATTTTGATGGTAAGTCACTGAAACGAAGCTTCTGGAGCATCTAACAGGGTTCTGGCAGCACCCGGATCCACAGAACCCGAAGATGGTGCGTGTGTGCTTCATACAGAATACATATTTGTATAATTATTATTACGTATAGGAACACACTAGATATAAAAGTGAAAGTGACTATTCTTGCGGCTCAATGAAACATAACCTCTGCGTTTCACCCATGCAAACACATGCAGCAGGGTGCAGCTATTGAAAGCGCGTGGGGAGCAGTGATGGGGACGGTACCTTGCTCAAGGGTACCTCTGGGCAACCTACTGGTCTGGGATTCGAACCTTTACCTTCTGATCCTTGTAACAAACCACCAGGCCACCACTGACTATATGAAGAAGACATAAACAACGCCCACTTGTCTACTGTCTCCCATAGCATTTTAATGGCGTGTCCTTCTTTGAATCTTGTTTTGCTCTGTTAAGATTTCAAAACCTCGTATATTCTTTTTCATTTTATGTTTTAATTATTTGAAAGTAGGGGCAGTGGTGGCCTAGTGGTTAGGGCGTCGGTCACATGATCGGAGGATCAGTGGTTCGAACCCCTTCCCAATGGGTTGCCTGAGGTACCCTTGAGCAAGGTGCCGTCCCGTCACGCTCCTCCCTGCGATGGGCTGGCGACCTGTCCAGGGTGCGTCCCCCGTCCTCGCCCTGTGTGTGCTGGGTTGGACGCCAGCACTCCCCCGCGACCCCGTTTGGGACAAGCGGAAGATAATGGATGGATGGATAATTGCTTGAAAGTCACAGCTAACTGTGCTGCTGTGATAAAGGCAAGGGTTAGTTATTTTAATAAGTTGCATTTCTACATTTGTTGAAGCATTCCTAACATTTTCTTAGAATAATATTGGGAAAAAAAGCCCCTTCCAATGTGGGCATTTTGTCCTGACCAAGATATAGATGATTAAACTCTGACACTTCTTTTTCAACCTCAAGGCCCTTCCTAATGGTCCCATTTTGGCTATAAGAGGTTGTGTTTCAGCAGCCACGAGAGATATATATCACACGGTGCATATTAGCATCGCATTTCAGATGGATTTGAACACGAGGGCTTCTGACAGAATCCCCCGACCCTCTTTTGGCCCCAGGATCAGATGCTCGTGAGTGTAAATCCCAGACCAGTAATTTGCTATGAAGAACCCTGAGCAAGGTATCGTCCCGTCACTGCTTCATGGGTGCTTTGAATAGCTGCCCCCTGCTGCACTTGTGTGCATGGGAGAAACGCAGAGGTAATTTCGCTGTGTTGTGCCATGCTGCATTTCACAATGACAAGAATGTTCACTTTCACTTTCACTTTCGGCACTCTTAATGGGGAATGACTCACACACCACTCCCAAACCTCTGCGCCTTCATATGTAACATGAAACCCCAGTTCTGCGTCTGTGTACTGGAAACTGTCCGGTATGTTGGTACACTGTCTTCCCTGCACAGGCGTCCTGGGGTCCTGGAGCCACGGCCTGTCAGAGTCCAACTGAGTGTTTGCAGGTTTCAGCTCAGCTTACATTTGCTCCTGCTATCATCACATATCTGCTTCTCTCTGTCACTGAATAATGTTTCAGCGCTCAGACATGAAGGTCAGGCCATCAGATGAATCACGTTTACTCAAACACTCACGCATGCTCACATAAACTTAAAAAATTTTCTGTTGGTCCAGGAATGAGGGACAGATGGGATCGGGACATCTGGTTTGCCGTGTGGAATGTCTCAGCTGTTAATAACTGAAGTGCACTCCCTGTTTCCCGGGCCGAGAGATCCTCTCTTTGGCGAGTACAAGAGAAGAGGGCAGGAGAACAATTCTAAAATTCATGGTCCTAAAAGTGTCCAGAATCTTTTATATTGAACTTAAAGTTCAGTGTCTTAATGACAAGCTGAGCATCTACAGTTGAAAGTGAAAGTGACTAATTGCCCTTGTGAAACACAACATAGTGAACCACAACCTCTGTTTTTAACCCACACAGCGTGCAGCAGGGTGCAGCCATATCAAGCACCCAAGGAGCAGTGATGGGGATGGAACCTTAATCAAGGGAACCTCAGGGCAACCTACTGGTCTGCAATTCAAACCCATGACCTTCTGATCCTGAGGGCTAGTCCCTAAACACTAGCTGCCAAAAAACATCTACAAAGCATCTGCAATGGACCAACCGGTTAGAATGAGATTTAAGTTCAAGAAATGAGGTTAAGATCTAATATAATTGATACCTTGGTTGCATAATGATAAGATCTACAACCATCCACAGAAAAGCATCCAACTAAAGTGTTAGCAAACCTTCCTTTATGAAGATATTTAGAACTTCCTTAAATCTTAAGAAGGTTGTATAGAATAAACTCCAGTTGAAACGATGGGTTTTTATTGAGTTGTTTTGTGAAGGAGAACTCGGGAGCTGCATCTCCTGCTGCTAGCAGGCTTAATGAGACCCCAGTTAGTGACGATTAGCTTTTAAGGGAGCTAAAGTAGATCTCCTTGCATTTGATGGGGCTAATACATCAGTGTCTACTTAACTACTGCTCCACTTCTGCGTCTATGTATTTATCCCGACTAGGGTTCTCCTTGTGTGAGAATGGCTTATTGGTTGTTTGCAGGCTCTGTTTTTTAACTTTTCTCTCTGTCCATCTTCCTCTTCATCCCACAGTCTGACCTCCCCTTGTATCGTTTGACAGTAGAGCTCATTAGAGCAGCTTGTGGCCTTGGTTACCATAGAGAATCCCCAGTTATTGATGTTAATATGCTAATCGTTCGCTTTGGTAGGACCTACCGGCAACACCTACACTGATCAAAGTGTTTTTCACCAGCAGGAAACACAGTTCCTCTGGTTCTTCTGATGGATTCCCGAACCCGCTCCACCTTGCAGAATCCGGGCTCTGCATGCCGGGATCCAGTGGATGGTTTCCTTTGTGCTGAACAGCTGTAATTTTGCGCCTGCAAACCTGCTCATTAACAAGCTGATTAAGAGGACTCCCCGTGGTTTTGCCAACTGTCGCAATCAGCAGCACATCAAAGACTCGCAGTCATGTCTGTCCAGAGTGTTGTGGAGGAAAATGACACCCTGTTATTAACATGGCAGGCTTTCTGTGTGCTTTGTCATGTTGTGTTAACGCCGTTATAGCTGGAGGGTCTGACAGTAGACTCCCGAATTACGGACTGGATTAACAACAGCACAGGAATACAGTCCCTGCAAGTCTGTTCTATTAAAGCAGCTAATCAAATGAACACAATCATTATGCCAAGATGTTTCTCAAAGCACGTAGTAACCATCAGCAGAGTCTGAATTTTGACATCCCCTTTGTTTTTAGACTGTTCGTCATGAAAAACCAGGTCCATCGTGGCCCTTTCGCACATGTAGGACACAACAGGCGGGATGTAGCCGTCTTTGGTATATAAGCAACAGTGTCTCTTAGCGATGTTCAATTAGTCTGATGATTGGTATCAGTCCAAAGTTTCATCAGTACTTGTCACTAGCAGTATGCCAGAATGCCAAGACGTGTTTGACAAAACACACAGGAGTGTGAGTGTGAATTTTACCCACTTTAGCATTTTTACTGACTGGTCATCGTAAGATGCCCCTAAACTCCAGACAATGTCCAGAGAATCAGGTCCCGCCATTGTCTGTTGTTGCCCTTTCACACAGCAGGAGATTTTTCATGGTGGACACGTTCCAGATCTTCCTGAAGGACAGTGCTGTTGTCTCTCATTTTCAGTCCAGTCTCTGTACCTGAGCAGTTCTCCAGATCTTCCTGAAGGACAGTGTTGTTGTCTCTCATCTTCAGTCCAGTCTCTGTACCCGAGCAGTTCTCCAGATCTTCCTGAAGGACAGTGTTGTTCTCTCATTTTCAGTCCAGTCTCTGTACCCGAGCAGTTCTCCAGATCTTCCTGAAGGACAGTGTTGTTCTCTCATTTTCAGTCCAGTCTCTGTACCCGAGCAGTTCTCCAGATCTTCCTGAAGGACAGTGTTGTTCTCTCATTTTCAGTCCAGTCTCTGTACCCGAGCAGTTCTCCAGATCTTCCTGAAGGACAGTGTTGTTCTCTCATTTTCAGTCCAGTCTCTGTACCCGAGCAGTTCTCCAGATCTTCCTGAAGGACAGTGTTGTTGTCTCTCATTTTCAGTCCAGTCTCTGTACCTGAGCAGTTCTCCAGATCTTCCTGAAGGACAGTGTTGTTGTCTCTCATCTTCAGTCCAGTCTCTGTACCTGAGCAGTTTGATAGTTCTGTGTTGGTTAATCCACACAGTGATCTGCATCTGAACCTTCAAGCAGAACAAAATCATCTAAGTCAAAAGATTTGTTCCCATTTCTTAACGTGATCCACGTAATAAGCCCGAGATCAGAAAGATTAAAGTTTGCGGGAGTTAAACAATGTGATTTCCTAGCAAAATAGCCAAAGATGGGTGGATCCGTGTAAATATGTTGATATTTTTACCCAAATTCTCTTCTTTTAATGATAATCTGTGTAGTTTAATAATAAAAATGATCAAATATATATACAAGTTAAAAAACATATATCTATACATATATCAGTAGTCCTAGCTGCCCACAGAGTGTTTTTTCACCACTGCACTGAAGATCAGACAAATGGAGATAAACTGCACTGGTGTCTCAGTCTCAGGAGGCCCTGGGTGCAGATTAATGTGAGTTATTAACTGTGGCACACTCCCAGAAAGCACTGGGGTCTCCACCATGTCACTTTATCTCCCCATCACATTCTTCAGCCTCATGCTTTAAAAGGCACCAAAAGGGATTTTTGGAAAAGGAGTCCCACCTTTTAAGTGCATTTTTTGTAATGAGAGGATTAAGTGTGAAGAAAAGTCTAAAGACCTTTCAGATAGTGCCAATGTTCTCTGCTACAGACGAGGCCAGGAATCTTCCAGGAACCTTTATTTCTGAAGGGTTAACATGATTATAAATGCGTGCAACATTAGGACCTTTCAGACCTCCCTGAGGACTGCCTTGAGAAGCACTGCTGACCATCAGGGGGTCTCCAAGGACTGAACGTATTGGAGGTCTTTAAAGAAAGGTTAGCGATCTACCTCTGACCTTCTTAGCTATCTCTAAGGACAGGTTTTGAAACCACTGCTGATATTCTTGGGGGTCTCTGAGGACATTTTTTTGGAACCACTGCTGACTGTATGGTGGTCTTTGAGGACTGCTTAGAAACCAAATGATGACCTGCAGGAGTTCCTGAGGAATAGTTAGAGAACCACGTTTGACCATCTGAGGGTTTTGGAGTGATATATGTGCAAAAAAAAAATGTATTCAGGAGTAAAAACATAAATAATGAAAAAAGACGGAAATCTAGCTACCAAAGATGATAGATTCCTAGTCTCCAGATATAGTTCATCTGTTAAAAATGGGGACATTTAAAGAGACATCTCCAGCCAGGGACAGGCCAGTAAAAAGGGGGACTAGTCCTGGTCTCCCTGGATATAAATCAATTGTTAAAATGATTCTGTGAAGCCTACCAAGGGTCCCTGAAAGCTGTGGATCCACCCACAGAGTCCAGCCATAGCTGTGAGAATATAGAAATCCATATATAATCCATATACAACTCAAGGAGGATTAAACTATCAGGCTCTTAGACGGGAAACGTTCATAGATGTTCATAAATGTTCATGCCCAGCAACCTAAATCAATTTTCCAGTGACCTTTATAATCCCGCTGGTGATTCCTGATTCCTGCATTAACACCTTTCCACCTGGACAGGCTGCTTGTGCCATTCAGGACTCGTTTTTGCTCCTTTATGTGCACGTTTGGCCTCAGACGGTGACCGATGAGCTGTCAGTGTGTGGTTCTGAAATCTGGGTCCAATTTTTCCATTCCATTACCCCCATGTGTGCGTGAAAGAGAGAGAGAGCTTGCAGGAGGATTAGAAAGCTCAGAAAGACTTATGACTCAGAGTATCTCTTCTGTACCTGCCACGGGAAGGGTGTGTGTGGGGGGGTATCTACAATAAATAAACTGTACTTTCATGCAATAAAAAGCTCAGGCCGACGTACGAGACGTGCAGCATAAACTGTTTATCTTGAGACTTTATGGTCTGGTAATTGTTTTAATGACACACTGTGAGAGCGGTCAGTGTTGTAGGCCATTGAGGAGACAGTGGTGATAAGTGGATTACTCTGTCTGTCCTGCTGAAATATGATTACATAGCTGGGTTGAGGTCAGTGGGAGTGCTCAGAGGTTGATATGGACCAGCAGGGGTAACTCAAGGGCATAGGTTAGCATTAGATCCCGTGCAGGTGAGTTTCATTTCCCCTCTGTAATTATGTGGGTGAACACTAAACCAAAATCTTACTGTACATCTTGATCACCCCACAGGGATTGTTCATATTACTATAAGAGAACCATGTCTGGTTCCTTTCCATTCTTGGAGATAAGAGGTTTATGCAGGGGGGGGGCACACAGGTGAACTAAATATAATTGCAGTTACAATTCCTATTTAATTTATACAGAAATTAAGATCCTACACTGTTTCTAATAAAGTGGCCAGTGAGTGCAACTACAAGGCTGGTGTTTCTAATAAAATGGCCAGTTAGGGCAACTACAAGGCTGGTGTTTCTAATAAAGTGGCCAGTTAGGGCAACTACAAGGCTGGTGTTTCTAATAAAGTGGCCAGTTAGTGCAACTACAAGGCTGGTGTTTCTAATAAAGTGGCCAACACTAAGTGGCAGGCGAGTGAACTCTATGTTTGTATCTATTTTAAAGACATGGGGAGAATAATGTTTATGATTTTCTGGCGCTCGTTTGCAGAAGCATAATGCTGTGCAATTTTACTGACAGCGTGCTTACTTCCTTTCATTTCCTCCCTCTGCTCCTTCCTTCCTTCCTCCCCTCTCTCTTTGATCCTCGTCATGTGTCTGTGTTAATTCCTCTCGCTGATTCACGGCTGATCATCACCAGCTCTCGCTTTCAATCATGCAGGCTGGCTGAGTTTGAATGTTCTCCCATTAACCAAAATCCCAGCTGGTAATCCTCTCAAACAGGGAAATAACAAATGCAGGCTGCCAGAAATATAAGCTTTATTAAGCAGGAGAAATCCCACCTTTCATGGCCTGCCTTGGTGTGTCGTGCTGGAAAAACAGGGCCATTGTGCTGTTCCTCAATGTTTACTGCTTCCTCTTCGTCAGCGTTAATTAATTCCTGGAATAGATCCGAGTATACAGCTCTGCAGCGTAAATACCGCTTCATTAAAAATGTACAGAGATCAGATTAAAACGAGGGTCTCTCCGTGCACTCGAAACCAAAAATAACATCAAAGTGTGTCATGGAAACGATGGCTTCAGAAGAAGTGGAGAATGGAGAGTTCTGGGCTTTGTCTCATATTAACATTTACTTTCCCTTATCCAGATCGACTTCCATTTCCTAACTCCAGAGACAGGAACCACAGGGACACCGTCTCCCTGGAGCAACCTGAGCTTAATGGTTTTGCACCACCACCCCGATGTCATGTTTGTTGCTGGTGATGTTTACACCAACAAACTGTTGAAGATTTAACACAATTAACAGACTGGGATCAGAAGGCTTGAAGGCTTCAGTTCAGACCATGAATGTCAAAATCTGGTCACAAAAAACAGGAACTGGATTGGTCTAGGTTTAAATCCATCCTACAACCCAACGACTACTGGGTGAGACCCTGAGTTGCTTCCTGTAATTAGGAAACAAAAGTCGCTCTGGATTAGCGTATCTGCTAAATACCGTAGCCTCACAGGGGCAGCGGTGGCCTAGTGGTTAGGAAGTTTGTTTGGAAGATTGTGGGTTCAAATCCCTTACCAATAGGTTGCCCTGAGACACCCTTGAGTAAGGTACCACCCCCATCACTACTTCCCGGGCACTTTCAAAAGCTGCCCGATGCTGAAAAATGCAGTAAAATGCATTTCGTTGTGGTTCACTGTGTGTTGTGCTGTGTGCACACAATGACAAGTAGTCACTTTCACTTCACTCACAGTAAGAAGGTCGTGGGTTCAATTCCCAGCTTGGGTCTATTCTGTGTAGGGTTTGCATAATCATGTTGGTTTCCTCCCACACTCCAGAGACATGCTTGTCAGGTGGACTGGAGTCCAGGAGTCTAGGAGTCACCGCGTGTCATTGTCAGGGACTGTCAGTGGTGTTTCTCCATCTTTCGATATATGAGCACTGGGACAGGCTCCAGCACTGGTTGCAATCCTGCTCAGGATAAATGCTTGAAAGAATGAATGAATGAATGAATGAATGAATGAATCCATATTATCAATAAAGTAGTCACTCCTTAATGTCAGTCTTTGAAGTCTTCCACCCTGAAGATCACTGGCCCAGTGACAGCCTGGGTTTGTAAAGTCCTCCAGCACTGTGTTCTCTGTGAAGTGAAAAGTGAAAGTGACTATTCGTCACACAAAAAGCAGGGGGCAGCTTTGTCCAGCAAGCAGTGATGGGGACAGTGCCTTGCTCAAGGGTACCTCAGCCCACAACCTTTTGATCCTGAGACCTAGGCCCTAAACTCTAGACCACCCCTCAGAGGTACCTTGTGTCGTGTAATGCATCTAGATTCAGCACTGGGTGTTCCAAAAGCTCTTTATGACACCAGACAGATTAAGTGAGAAATGATTTGGACCTCTCATGGCACTGAAATCCCATTAAAATGAAGAGCAATCCATCACATAAGCCGGTTCCAGGCTAGAACGAAATCATCCAAATTCTCTCTTGATGTGTGGCAAAATGATGGCCTAATTTACAAGAGTGTAAGGTTGCTCTTTGTGCGGAAGGTGTGTTTTACCCTGATAAATATTACGTGATGGCAAAACGAGCCTCGTTTATGTCGGAACAGCTCGGCTGATTAGTATGTGATTGGGTGTGCGTGTGTCACGGTGGCCCCCAGGGGTCCCGCTGCAGCTCACACTGAAATCACTTACTGTCACACCCTGCATTCAGGCTCATGCATCAGCCACGGCTAAACAAGCCACAGAATACTGAAATATTTCACCGCAGCTGCTTCTCTCTCTCCGAGACGAGGGCAGCTCACATTCAGTGGAAGCTTACACTGCAACCAGTTAGCATCGTCACGCTCTCTCCTCAAACCACGGGCTGCTGTTGAGTAACCTCTCTAATAGACACTGTTCTAAAAGTGAAAGTGACTATTTGTTATTGTGAAACACAGCAGACAGTGAACCAAAATGAAATGCACAATGAAGTTCCTGTCTGGAACTGTCCTGTCTGGGGATTAAATGAAAGAAACGGGAACAACTGTTTAAGTGTTCCCAGGCTGCAAAGTGTCGAAAGATAAAGGTTCTAGATAAAGGGGTTCCAACCACTCAGTGTTCAGCATCAGCAGTAAACGAATCACCTGATCATCTGGAATCATCTGCTCCTGGTTCTTCACTGCTTCATGTCTTAAGTTAGATGCTTTGTTCTGCTTGAAGGTTCAGATGTAGATCACTGTGTGGATTAACCAACACAGAACTATCAAACTGCTCAGGTACAGAGACTGGACTGAACATGAGAGACAACAACACTGTCCTTCAGGAAGATCTGGAGAACTGTCCCTCAAGAATACATTAAAATGCAAGAAAGTTTCGCTTGTTGGAAGCAAAATATAAAGAAATGAGTGCTGGCATAAGACTTTTGCACTGTATATGTTACAGTATAGACATATACTGGACACTAAAACAGGCAACTCTCTACAGTGGCTCTACGTGTCTTTCCTTATGAAAGGACTTCAACTCAGCACAGAAGTTGCCAAAGCATCTAAAGGATCAATGATAGAAGAAGGATGCACATGAACTGCAAATGGGGTCTGAAAACTTATGCAAATGGGATATTTACATGCTTTTTTTTTACTCTAAACGAACTCTTGTGTTCGCTGTGCCTTTGTGGAGTATTGCGGACAGGCTGATTTCCGCTCGTCAGAACGATTAGACGGGCTCTTTGTTTGTAAGGTTTGTCGTTTTTAACATGGATATAAGCTGACTTGCCTCTCTTGCATTTTGCACTGACTCTGCAGACTGCAAACCTACTGAGACAGCTTTGAGTCTGAAGGCAGATTACATCTCTGGCAGATGTAAGCAAAGATATGACACAGCATTGTCCTCAACACAGGAAATGTAAGACAGCTAAGACTTTACCTCGGAACTAACCTCAGCTCAACCATCTCCTGTCGCTCTGGTTCCCTAAACTGACTTATTACCAAAACCGGCTTGTCTTTCAGACCAACGAGGCTTTCGATACGGACGGAAATCTCAGGTTTGCCTGCAGCGCAGATCTTCAGAGCCCAGTCAAGTGTAATGTGGATAAACAGCCGCCAGTGAGCAAGTAGCCGGAGTGCTTCGAGTCTCTGACCATTTCAGCATCCATCTTTTCATCCCCTCGAATCCCTAAGAGACAACCCGAAGACATTTATATCTGAAGCATGTCTTTCCAGATTTTTGTTCTAATATATATGAATTACTTTAGTTTTTTAGGACCAGACCACATTTAAAAGGACCGTATCATATGAAAGGAATGTTCTGGAATTAGATTTGAGACAGGAAATAATTACTTTTATAGTTACAACGTCCACTCACCAGTGGACACTCTATATTTAAAATCTACGCTTTAAAAAAATGCTTTTTTTAAGTTTGTTCTTCTTGTGGCGCCACAAAAATCAACACATTTAAATCTACCCTTCTACCCACAGCAGTTCCCATCCCAGGGCTTGTGGTTTGGGACTAGGCCCCAGGATTGGAAGGTCATGGGTTCAAATCCCAGACCAGTAGATTGCCCTGAGAACCCTTGAGCAAGGTACCGTCCCCATCACTGCTCCCCTGCTGCACATGGGTGAAAAGCAGAGCTGAATTTTGACGTGGTTCACTGTGTGCTGTGCTTCGCAAACAATGAATTTTGACCCAAACATTTACAGTTTCAGTTACTGTGTCTTTGAGACGGATATCTCTGTCCAGAGTGAAACACTCTTTATCACTTCAGTGTGAATGGGGTGGGGCTAAACTGCTGAAGGATGAAAATGTTCATATTCGGGTGTCTTTATGAATTTGTTACATTATGCCTATGAGTGTGTTCTGAAATCCCTATAATTATAATAGCACCCTCTAATTAAAGTGTTTTTTCTTAATTGGTAATTAAGCAATTAGATTTTACAACTTCATTAATAAGCAATGAAAGCCTGCTGTGTTTACTGAGACCTGATGTGGACCAACAAGATAAGAAGTCATACACACACACACACACACACTCCCCTGTCTGTGCAGCCAGCTGCAGTAGGTCAGGTGTCAGCTCCGTGGTGCATGGTCAGCAGCAGAGTGTCCTGAGCTGGCAGGGTGTAAGCAGCAGACAGTGGGCAGTGAAGATTCATCCTGGCGTCTCCTGCTTGTTTTTCAGCCTCCAAACAGCCGCCGTCTCTAATGTGATGGAAGTAGGACGTCACCTAGAGTTAGAGGACAGGTGCTGGAGCTGTGGGGGTGAGTCTGGAGGCTGCGATGCTCTGCTCTGTGTGTAAACAGATCAGGCAGGATGCTGCAGCTTTCCCTTCTTCTCAGCCAGATCAAAGAGTTTTGGCTAATCAGGTTCAGTTTCCCACGCCGACCCAAATGCTTTCGGTGAGTCACATGTTTGGTGTCTTTGCTGTGCTTTATTTGTGCCCTGAAGCTTTATATAGCAAACACAATTGAATAAGAGCCTTAACCCCGAGTTACTCAAGGCAGACTCTCCCTTCCATTAGACAAAATACATCACTCTGGATCAAAGCTTCTGATTAATGTATTAGTGTCGGATAAGGGTCACAGGGGGTGCTTGGAGCCTTTCCCAGGTCAGTCAGTCATTTTCTGAGCCGCTTGTCCTAATTAGGGTCGCGGGGGGGTGCTGGAGTCCATCCCAGCTCACACAGGGCAAAGGACGGGGACACACCCTGGACGGGTCGCCAGCCTATCGAAGCCTTTCCCAGGTCTCACAGGGCAAAAGGCAGGGACACCCTGGACAGGTCACCAGTCCATTGCAGGGCAAACACACAGACCCACAACTAGGTTGCAATTTAGCATCTGCTGTCCACCTGACATACAGGTCTGTGGGAGGAAACAGAGACAGACGCTTGGAGCACATGTCCCATCTGGGAATCAAGCCCAGGACGTCCTCGCTGTGAGGCCACAGTGCTACCCACTGCGCCATCCTGCTGTCCTTGGATGTTAGAATGGCTTTAAAGTCTCCCAGAATACTTCAAATTGAACATTTCCTTAAAAGTGGAAAACCAGATCTCTGAGCTGGAGCTTAAAGTTGTTTTATCCAGTGGTTTTTTTGAGACCATTGTTGGACCATCCTGAAGTCCAGACTGTGATTGTGCACATGTGATTTCTACTATCACATTCAACAAAAAGCAGACCAAACCAGGCCTTTGAGCAGCCGATTCTGCTTCTTATTTCAGGAGCTGTCTGGATAACGTCTGACCCTGAGCGCTGACATCCTGTCAACAGCACGGGCCCTGCTGGAGGCTGGATCTGTATTAGATATGAGAGCAGTAGAGCCTCTCTGTGCTGTCCTCTGGCAGGAGACAAGTCCACGCCTTCAGCAAACTAATGCTGCTATGAGGAATTCAGCGTGGGGATGGTTATGATGCTCTGTAGGCAACAGATTTCCAAGATCCCGTTTTATTTTTGTGCTCATCAGACATTTCCACACACTGTTTTCAGCCAAGTAGACATAACAAATTGTTGTATAATTAGAAATCCACTCCCAGCTGTTTAAGAACCTTAAAGGAACCCATTTTCATCCAAAGCTTTGTTAGCTGTGACAACTGGCAAACCGGAGGCAACAGAGCAAAAACCCCCTAAAACCGGAGGAAGGAACCTTGGGAGGAACCAAGACTCAGAATGGAAGCCTGTCCTCCTCTGGAGGACACCGGACATACAGGAAGGAAAAGAGAGAGAAAGTGAAAGCCCTTGTCACAGCACAACAAGCATGAACCACAACGAAATTGGACCTCTGCTTTTAACCCATGCACACAAACACCGTGCAGCAGTGGGCAGCTATTGAAAGCGCCCAGGGAGCAGTGACGGGGACGGTACCTTGCTCAGGGGTACCTCAGGGCAACCTACTTGTGAGGGATTTGAACCCACAATCTTCCGATGCGGGGCAACTCCCTCACCACTAGGCCACCGCTGCCCCTGAAAGTGTATTTTATAAAAACAGATTTCAGCTGCAGGTAAAGTGTGAGTTATTATAAAAGAGCCCATTAGAGTCTGTAATTGGGAGTTCAGTTAATGGTTATTGGGTAATATTAGTAGTTCTGTTTGAGTGGGCGGAGCTTTTGTTAGTCATAGTGGCTGCAGCTCATGCAGATGATCAGTATGATGTCGCTGATCTGGAGTTCAGGTGGGGAGAGGAGTCTGATGATGGTCGCTTCGATCAAGAAGACAGTCGATTCAGATGCTGGACTAGTTCAGGAACCCTCAGGACAAATGATGGATCTGGCTGGGAGCCCTTTCCATTCACATGGTGGGCAGAGAGAGAGGAAGAGAGAGAGTTCTGTTGTAAAAGATGCATATTACATCACTGATTTTTAAACGCGAACCAGTGAAATACCAATGAAATGACTTTTGGAGAAGCACAAACACTGTGAACAGTATCTTCCTCGAGGGCATCTCAGGGTAACCTACTGGTCTGGGACTCAAAGCCATAATTGTCTGATCATGGGGACACAAGTACATGAGCACTAGAGCACTACCCCTATGACTCGTTCAGAATCACATTCTGATTAACAGACTGCATTCGCTTGTATTCAGCTCTCCACACACGGATGGATGGAGATCTGGAGGCGTGTGGTTGGACTAGTCCCAAATGTGCTGGACTCCGGCCCTCCAGGACTGGAGTTCAACACCCCTGTATTAGAGGCTGAACAAACCCTCCATTGTTGATTGCAGATGTTATTGATTATCAGGGCTCACGTCTCAAACTCCTTTTCTAGCAACAAGGAAACTATCGTGTCTAGAAACCTTGGTAACATCTGGGAACCAGCCCAGATTCCTGGAACCCACAGCGGTGGCCTAATATTTGGACACTAGACCCCAGGATCAGAAGATCATGGGTTTAAATCCTGAACCAGCAGGTTACCCTGAGGTTCCCTTGAGCAAGGAACCGTCCCCATCACTGCTCCCCAGGTGCTGGATGTGGCTGCCTCATGGTGCACAGTGTGTGTGGGTGGGTGCATGTTTTTGTGTTTCACTGTGTGCTGTTCCTTCACAATGACCAATAGTCACCTTCACTTTCACTTTCACACTTAATCAAGAACGTGTCATTAATGAAGGAGGGGCTACACAAACAAACAAGGAGACAGACCCACTAATATCAGCACGGTTTCCACAACTTAACACTGGGACCAGACTTTTCCCTTTGAAAACTTTCGTTTTCAAAACCTGGAGGCACTTCCCTTTCGGTGAGGAAAGGCCGTAGTTAAAGCAAACATATTGACCATTATACTCAATCATACATTGATTTACAATTATTTAATTCCGTTTTTTATTAGTATGATGTCTGTTTTTGTATAATCTATACACATTCCTGTTGTTGTTCATTTCAAGAGCATTGATTTAAAATTCTGCTTTTTTTAATGTCAAAGTCTAGTCACAACAATCCCACATATCCTCCACCAGATTCTAATTCTACCCAGTTTGGTGTGAAACCGTCCAATCTGGCAACCCCGCTGAGCCAGTGTCGGTGGCGGGTCAGGCAGGTACAATCAGGGGTCCCGCTTCATGAATATTTTACTCTCCGGTACAGCGGAGCAGGTCACACACGGGTCAAGTACAGGTGTTTCCAATAAAGTGGACAGGGGCTGTTGTACATCGATGCTGGGGGCGCCATTGAGGCACTGAGAAACAAAAACAAGAGCTGAATGGATGTGATTGGCTGGTGCCGGAAGTGGGCGGGGCGTCGAGGCCAATTCATTCATATAGAGCAGCGAAGGAGGGAGACAGCAAGAGGGAGAGAATGAGAGAGTGAGGGTTTACGGAGGTGAGAGAAGGACCGGTGAAGAGTGTCCGGAGATAGAGAGAGAAGAGAAAGGAAGGAAGGGGCGCGAGTAGGTCTTCTGTTTTATTTCTACTGCAGGATCGGTAGAGCAAAGAGAAAAGGAGGAACATGCTGTGCCATGTTACACGGCCGGACTCGGTGGTCATGGAGGTGGAGGTGGACGCCAAGGCGAACGGAGAGGACTGTCTCAATAAGGTGTGTGTGATGTTTTCCCTCCCTCCCTCTCTCTCTCCCACTTGACAACATCATCTCTTGCCTCTTTTTCGAACTCGCCGTTCCACCTTAAATGCGCTGTCGCTCCGTTCTGGATCGCGGCCGCCTACAACGGCGTGCATAGGGAGCTTTTAAGGTGGAACGGAATAGTTTCCATCTCGTGTTTTTGATGCGGGGTTTTCTCTCCGACAGTCATGACGACCGTCTCTGCTCCCAGTTTGTCACACACTCTGCTTGGTTTAGATGGCAGTTCTTGTGCAGTTTGAGAGAGAAAGGCAGGAATGGATGGATGGATGGATGTCCGGAGAGAACAGCTGCCACAGTTGTGTTTGTCTCTGGCTGGCAGGACCGGGGTTACTATAGGTCATCTTGCAGGCTTCATCATCTGGAGGTGTAATACGATGCTGTGTCTGATCTCTTCCACAGTCAACATGGCCTGTTTAAAACAATTAATGATCTTCCAATTAACAGCTCAGCCAATCAGCAGCAGAGCATATTCAGATCCTTACACCTCTAAGATTTTTATTAGGGGTATGTTCAGAGACTTGCAGACTATTGCAGTGACTGGTTAGGTAGCTACACTCAGATGTTAGTAAAATATCAACTTTTATTCAGTGTTAATACACTGTTACTGGTTTTGGCAAATTTCTTTTCTTTTTAAATGATATTGATGGTAAAACAGCGATGAATCCAAACAGAAATGCCACTGGACGGTGTATGACCATCTCACGTTTAGCTTGGAGGCAGATGTCTGGTTCCCTTCACCACCACTGGGAACAATTCTGACTCTCTTCACGCTGACTCTGGATGGTTCTGCACAGTTCAGTGTGGGACTTCCCCTTCAGTGTATTACGATAAGTGCAGGTGATCTCTGGGGAACGGACGAGTGGGCCTGTAGCTTAATTTCCTGTGGTCCGTCCCACGCCTGGTCGCCATGGCGCTCTGTGATGGTCAAGCTCGTTTCAGATCCTCTGACAAGTGCGCTCTCGGTTCTCTCTGCATTGATGGCCGTGTGTTCTAACCGTAGGTGTGTAGGCGGTTGGGCATCATCGAGGTGGACTACTTTGGCCTGCAGTTCTCCGGCAGTAAGGGAGAGAACCTGTGGCTGAACCTGAGGAACAGAATCTCCCAGCAGATGGACAATCTGACCCCGTGCAGACTCCGACTGAGGGTCAAGTTCTTCGTTGAACCTCATCTAATACTGCAAGAGCAAACAAGGTAAGCGAGGCGGCGTGTGTGTGTGTGTGTGTGTGTGTGTGTGTGTCTTCTGTGAGAACATGTTGCAGAGAAGCAAGTGTGAGGCAGGAAGAAAGGCACACTAGTGAGTAATTGGTGGTGTTTGAGAAACGGGGGGGAAGTGGTTGTGAAAGAGAGCAGAAAATGAACCAGTCAGGTAATGAGACTCACTTTCCTTTTCGAGAACCTCTCGTTTATAGTCACTCGTTCTGAGTTCAAACTTAACAAAAAGACCAAAATCTGGGTTAGGCTAAATATTAAACCTTCATGCAGTGTCTCCTTAAGAGCTGCTTCCGATACACATCAGCAAGTCATGAGATGAGGGGCAGAAAGCAGCAGCACCCAGTAGAGCCTGTGAAGTGTGTTTTTTTTTTTTTTTTTTTTTTTTTTTTTTTTTTTTTTTTTTTTTCTCTCTCTTCTTTTTCATCTCCTGTTACAGTGGAATGTCCTATAGTAACCCTGCTCTCTCAGGGTAACTCTAGGTCATTGTGCAGCACAAAGGCCCCTGAGGCAGCTAGAAATTTGATCCCTGCTGCAAGTCCCTTTCCCCTGGGGAAAGCCAGGCTGATTCCCAACCACCCCCATCAGTCTCATTTGTTTTGAGGGGATGTGTAATTGTTTTGCCTTTTTTTTTTTTTTTTTTTTTTTTGCCCCTTTTGGCTCGTCCGTTTTTCCATTTGGATCAAAGTTGGTTCTCAAAAACTGGAGCCAAACGCTGTCACAGCCAACCGCTGGGACAAACCCCAGAATAAAAAAAAAAAAAAGCCACCCTCGTGGTGCAGTTTTGTGCAGTTTAGTTCCCAAAAAAAAAAAGGAAGTTACCTGGACATCCAGACTGGAGCTCGGTTTTATTTCATGCAGCAACAAAACACCAGAAGATTCGCTAGAAACGTCCTGACACGCGTCACGTAACTGAACCCCTTTGTCTGCCGGTTGTTCCTCCAGAGTTTCTGGGCTTCCAGCTGAGAGGGGGGACGGGACACGGTACACGTGCCGGGACAAGACTTTCTCTCGTCTCTCTCTGCCTTTGATGCTATAATTAGGGTTCCCCTGTGGGCCGTCAGCTCCGGGCCAATTTCTGAGATGTTTTCGCAGTTTATTTCGCCAGGTATGTTCCACGAGTGCCGGCCAGGACTCGAGCAGACTAAACAAAGATGACAGACTCTTAAACCGGGACCCTGACATGGTCCACGGACTACATGACAACTAACCTCAACCTGCTGGAATCTTTACGAAGGCTTATAAGGAGAAATCGATAGGAGACAGGCCGTTTCGGATTAGGTTAGTTTCAGATCAGTATCATCTCTAAAGGATGGGGGGGGGGGGTGAGGTGAATTTTGCGTGCTTTAAGTCCGTGTTTTGGACATTTGTCTACTAATAAAGAGGCACATCATGGAGCAGATCTTACATTTTGTGCACATGCTCAGCAAACCGCTGTTCGGCAGCTCTGCAGAAACTGTTGTGTGCTGTGGTTTTCGACTGGGTGGTGGACGCATATCTGAAGGGCTGCAAAATTGGCCACTTCCTGCTCGGTGAAGTGAAGTCGGACTCTTCTGCCCACTCTGACTGTCCCTCTTGACTTCCTGACTTCATGGGATTCCCCTTTACTGGACGTGTCTGGGGTTAGAGGCCTTCTTAAGAGACCTTTTGGGCCATGAGGGCTGTGAAACAGATGGCCCTCAGGCTGATTAAGAGATGGAGGAGGAAGAGGCAGGGCCGCTGATTAAAAGTTGCTTATACAGTTAGTTCTGCGAGCTCTCGGGTTTTCTTTTCTCCCCTCGGAGGCCGACGTCCTACCACTACAGCCAGAAAGGGCGCCGATCTGGACGAAGGCCAGAAATAAATGAGTGCAGGAGACCGTGGATCAGGATCGCTCGAGTGGAGGGACTCAAAATGATGGCTTTCACAGGGAGGGTCCATCCACCAATCAGAGGCCCAAACCCTTAAGTAGTAGTTTGATCAAATTTAATTGTATGTCATTTTCCCCCTTTTAAATATAGTCCATCAGTCGTGTTTGGGAGCTAAAACGAAGATAATAACGCTAGAAATAGCGGAGCGTTTCTTTTCAAAACTAATTTGAAAGTTATTTTTGAATATTCTCAACAGTTCTTTTATTTATATATGTAAAAAAAAATATATATTTTTTTTTTATTTATTTATTTTAATTTAAGCAAAAAGTCATGTTACATGTCTTATTTAGGCACACTTTTTAAAAATTATTTTATAAATACACAAGTCTGGCAAAGCTGTAAACTTCACACATTCCACATATTCAACACTGAGCGTGTGCGGAGTCGACTCGAGCCTGACGACCGAATGTTTAGCCATATCAGCACTGAAGTTCCAGCGAAGGGTCTGAAGAAGGAAACCTCTGATACCAAGCGTGATGGAGGGCGCTGGGGGGTTGAAGGGGGAAATTCTGCAGCTTTCTTGCATTAAAAGAGGAAAATTCGACAACGGGAGGGTTGTGCGGTTCACGCATGGATTGGGTCACCTAGGAAAACTCATTTGGGCTTTTCATCCGGGCTCAATGGCACAGTAAGAGGCGTTGGAGGCTGACGGTGCCAGTTGGCCTTTGTGTCCTGCGGAAAGCGTGCGGTGCTGGAGCTCGGAGAGGAAGTGCGAGGGTTTCAGAATACAGATGGCTGCCTCTGTTTTCAGTCTGGCATTTCTGACTCAGTTCTGACAAGAAGGCAGGCTCTACCCGCCTGAAAATACCTCTTTGTTCCCCTCCTGGCAAGACGTGTGTGTGTGTGTGTGTGTGTGTGTGTGATGAGCCTATGCAGAGATCAGGCTCACATTCTAACCCTCTTTGTGCGTCACCTTTGCCCTACATCCATCTCCGGCTTGGGTGCCTCGCATCAACCACAAACAAACTGTCGCATCTACACTCTCGTTGCGCGCGCGACCCGGAGCCACGCAGCTCGGCGACTGTGTTTCGGTGGATTTGAAATTCACGTGAAGACAATAGGGTTTTTTTTTTTTTCTTCCCCCCTCTCTTCTCCGTCTCTCTGTCTCCACTCCTTGAATCTTGATTGTGTGAACTGCGCTGACCCACGTCAGCCGCGCATAAAACCTCCAAACATATGCTCTCCTCATCTCTCCTCAGATGTCAGGTTTAGATAAACCTCGCCGAGATCACAGCACGAAGTCTAAATCGCTCTTCTTGCTCGCGGCAGTTTCTCGGAATAGAGGCAGAGTGAGACTTTAACATACAATAATATCAGAACTGGCAGGTGATTGCTCCAAAAGATCAGACCTGTAGGTTCTGACCGAGATTTCGAGCTGATATTTGATGGAGTTTTTCTACATCAGAAGATCAAAATGCACTTTTGTCCTGAAATGTAAACGTTTCATTACTCGTGTTGAATTTGAAGCATTTCTTCAATATTCGCTGCTGGTCCAGAATTCAAACCCATGACCTTCCAATTATGAAGCAGCCTTGAGCAAGATACTGTGTGTGTGTGTGTGTGTGTGTGTGTCTCAGTCACTTTCACTTCACTTTTTTAAAGTAGTGATGCTGCAGAAGTAAACTTTTGAGTAAAGATACTCAAAAATTGGTTCAAGTAAAAGTACAGGAATGTACTGAGAGTGTAAAGTGAGACGCGTCTCCTCTGAAGGACGTCTGTTTGTGCTGAAAGTGACTGAACATCTACTGAACATGTGGAGCTGATGGCCTTTGCTCAGGGTGCACGGTGTCTTTCTGTGGTTGACCTGCTCAGGACTGCGTTGACCACCGTTAGGACCCTGAAGCAGAGTGGAAAAACGGGCGCGTCAGATGGTGCTTTGCGTTGCTCTTTAGGTGTTTATTGAGAGAAGTGGTGCAGAACATTCCCGGGTTGTGCCTCCAGGCCAAAGGAGAATCAGCACGCCGTGAGGCCCAGGCTTGTTTCCAGGGGAAGCCTCGAGCTCGTCTCTCTTGTCTCTCAGTCCCCCGATCACTGTGCCCGGTTACATAAGCACATCTCTGGCTTTCAGGAACCTCCACTGATCTTATGTAAGGCTGGCAGCAGGCTGTGTAAGACGCTACCGCAGCAGGACCTCGTTCATCAGGGCAAGTGTTGGGTCTAAACTTGGACTCACATTTCTCATGCTCGCCGAAGGCCGAGGCTGTTCTTTTATGCTGCGTCCAGTTGAGTCAGCGGGAACAGCCCGGCGGGCCTTCAGACGCTCCGTCCAGGTTGTGCTTTAATTACAGCACAAAAAAAAAATCCAAAAAGGAGCAGCAGCCTAAGGACGATGGCCATCTGGGAGCTGCTTCTTGGAGAAGTCCTTTAAGGATCAAAATACTCCACAAGCTTTCCCAGCCTTCTCACTCACACACACACACACACACACACACACACACACACACACACACACACAGACACTCACTCTAATCGGCTCGGCACTATTTTGGTCCGGTGAGAGCCGGAGAGCTGCATGCGCTCCCGCCGAGGGTTATCTGGCCAATTTCTTCTAAAGCTGTCCAAGAAGTCCAGAGATGCAAATGAAGCCAAATGTTACATAAAATGTTTTGCAGGATTTTACACTCGTCCTCGAAGTAACGTCCTATTCCAGGGGTGCACAAACGTTTGCAGGCCAAGTTGTGAAGTTTAGGTTGGACCAGGGGCTAAAAAGACCAAACCGTGAATGAATAATGAAGGTGAAGTGGGTGGAAAATGCTAAATTAAAAAATAAATAAATAAAAAATGGAGTCACTTCTACAACCAGACACCGAGTCACGGCATCGGAGCGGTTTTATAGACTGAAAAGCAACATTTATAAAAGGATGTAAGACACCGCAGGGTATTTCGGTACGAAAATACAAAATTGAAGAGAAATATTGTTAACATTTAACACTATAAATATAAATTTACACTAAACATTACTAATTTGTGTTTTTTTAAGATAAAAAGGCCATTTTGACATTTTGAGCTCATTAAAATGTGAATATCCTCTTCCAGCTGAACTGAAGGTTCTGAAATGATCCGTTTTCTCCCCGAGTGCATGCAGACTCAGACGGCATTGATCTGTAGTATCATGTTCTCGTTGAGAACGCGTGTTAGAACGGCTGAGAAACGAAACGTGTCTAGTTTCTCACTGTTGAGTCGGCGGCTGGATCTGCAGAGGAAGCTGTAACTTCACAGTTTCGGATGCGGTCGTTTCTTATTTGCAGTGGTTCTGTGATCTTATTTATAAAAGGCCATTTGAGACGCTACTATTCAGCTGGTGTGTGTGTGTGTGTGTGTGTGTGTGTGTGTGTGTAATATATATATCAGTCGTTGCCCTTTTCCACCAACAGGAAACTGCTTTTTATTTTTTTCTGATCTCTGTATTTATCCCACACACACAATGTGCAGCCAATTCCAGCACCCAGGGAGCAGTGATGGATACAGTTCCTTGCTCAAGGGTACCTCAGCGCGACCTACTAATCTATGATTTGAACCTGTGACCTTCTGCTCCTGGAGTCCAGACCCTAAACACTAACCACCACTGCTATTGGTTTGTATCCCATTTGGAGCCAGAGACTTGTTGTTTTTTGCAGCGTGAACCCTGACGCCATCAGCGGGACCGTCCTGTTTATCTCTGCTGTGCAGCCCCTCCTTCGTTGATGACCTCCTTGATTACAGCTGTTCCAAACTGCTGGAAGCTCAGACGGGAGGCGGCAAGGTTTGGTGGAAAAGGGTTCCGATTGGATGGACACAGTTGTCCATCTTGTTTTCCCCCCGAGATTCTGGGCAGGTGGCTGTTCTTCAGGTCGTCCACCGAGGCCTGCTGTATCAGTGCAGCTCCTCCCATCGAGAAGTGAAGGAGACTGTTCAGTCATTAAATCCCCCACAGTTGAACGGTGCCCTCAGGAACAGGAAACGAATCCCCCTGAATACAAAACTGCACAAACGCGAGCTTTTCCCACAGTCCGATACTCTCCTCAGCTCCACGGCAGCAACGCCCACGCGGCGCTCATGGCCATGCAAAGCAGCTGGAATTCGTGCAGCAAGCATGCAAAATCTGTCCACAAATACGCTCTGTTTAATTGGCCAACAGCAGAGACACGATTCGGTCGTTTTTTTTCTCTGCTGTGATCTGGTGTCCTTTTTGAGGAGCAGAGAAGTCTGTTATGAAAGCCGCCGGGCTTGAAGGTCAGAGTGGGATCTGTACACGTTTGGTGCAGATGCAAACCTCAGACGCTAGACGTGGTATTAGATCAACCTGGGAGTTTAGAAAAATGGAGAAACGCTCTGCTTTTCCATCTGTTTCTACAAGCTGCGTAATTTGGAGTCCATGATGATGGGACGACGTCTCGGCCTCCTCATTCTCACCCCACTTTCAATCCCCCCAACCGGGTCAGCGCCAATCCTTTAATCTGATCTCATTAGCCTGCCAGATTACGGCTGGCAGGACAAATGGGTCCCGGTCTGGTGGGGCAGCACTGCTGTTTAGTGTGGTGACTCGAGCCACTCTGCCCCGAAGGACGACAGGCTCTTGATCTCCAAACCGCTATCTGTGTATATTTATGGTCTCCCTCGTTGGAACTCTGGATTAAGGCCCCGATGGGGGGGGTGGGATTTGAACCTGCAACCTCTTGGCCCGTAACCTCCCCATTTATAATGGGATTCCAAACGACATGACGGAAGACGACCGGTAGTGCCGAACAGAAAAAGAAATTATTCAAATCTGTCTCACACATTTGAAAAGTTTGTCCCCGTCCCATGCTAGCGAGAGTAGTTGGTGGAGCTGAGCAGATGCAGACTCAGGGACACGGCGTTCTAATATTCCAACCGAGACGTCCTTGGAAAACATTTTTGTTCAGGTCATGCCATATTATTTGGAGTTCGTTCTTATCTGTACCTCATGGCTGGCATGTTGCTTTGTCTAATTTGCATGGCTCGCTCCTGCTCCCTTCACCGGTTTGGCCACCTGCTGTGGATGACCTGCAGTAACCCGCCTCTCTGGAGTGTCAACCGGCAACACTCCCTGAGAAATGAAGCTGGGAAACGTGGCCTTGCCGTTTGTTTAGCGCACACCCAGAGAAGATTCTCGGGGAGGTTTTCATTTCCATTTTCAGCAGCTGCAAACCCCCCCCTCATCGCCAGCGGCGCTCGGGTCCCAAATGACTTACGAAACAGCTTTTGTTGCATTTTGTCGGCTTTGGAGTCGAACGTGTTTTTGGGTGTTCGATGTCTGTCCTAATTATGGTGTCTCTGACTGCGAGAGTGGTGATTAAGTCTCCTTTGTGTGTGTGTGTGTGTGTGTGTGTGTGTGTGAGCAGCCGCGGAGTTTACTCCAGTTCGTTGGCCGACAGTAACCCCGGCTACATGGCTCAGAGCGAGCACTGTTCAACAAACTCTAAAACCGCATTGTTTCAAGTGCAGCCTGCAGCACGCCCATGCCGATTGGCTGACGGGTTACCGTCTCTAGGCAGAGGCTTTTGGTTCCTTTTGAGAGTGTGTTGGGGGTTTTTTCTCTTTTTCTCCCCCCTTCCGTAATGTAGGCCTGACATTTGACGAGCCGGGCACAATAGCGGCGCTGTAACCGAGCCTTTTAGGAGAAAGAAGACAAAACAAAGGCCGGCCGGTGTCGCGCTCCACTGTTCCGCCCGAACAGCGCGGTTTGTCCTGAAGCTGGAGGTGCGCCGCTCTTTCTGGCTTGAAGTCGGCCTGAAGCTCGTTCTTTTGCTCCCCTGAAGAAGCTGAAGGGAAGGATTTGTGGGCTGCCCCCCTCCTTCCCCTGGATTCGCATATCAAACAGACCCCCAGCTGTTGGGAATGTGTCCACGTCAGGTGGACTCCTGATAAACGAAAGGCGAGTTCATCGTTCTCAGCTCGCGTCTGAGGAGAAAGAAATAAAAGTGCGTCTGCTTACCCGCTTGATGAAGTAAAACGTGTATTTATTTACTTATTTAATTGCCTCCCGGCCTAGCGGTTAGGGACTCGGGCCCAGGAGCAGGATCAGAAGGCCCTGAGCTACCCTTGAGCAAAGTGTCCCTGTCACTGCTCCCCGGGCACTTTCAGTAGCCCCCTGCTGCATGTGTGTGGGGGTAAAATGCTGAGGTTGAGTTTCATCGTCTCGCTGCGTGCCATGGTGTGATTAGTCACTTTCACTTTAAATTGATCAAATAAATAGAAACGTTAGGATTTGACATGAATGTCAACGAGGCAGCGACGGCCTAGTGTTTAGGAACTGGGTCCAGTAATGGAAGGTCGTGGGTTTGAGTTCTGGATCAGTGGGATGCCCTGAGGTACTCTTGAGCAAGGTACCATCCCCATCACTGCTCCCCGGGTGCTGGATATGGCTGCCCACCGCTGCATGGTGTGTGTGTTTGTGGGTTAAAAGGTAACCTTTTCGTTGTGGTTCGGTGTGTGCTGTGCTGTTTCACAATGACCACTAGTCACTTTCACTTCACAAGCAGGGAAGGAGGGATTGTGTGAAGAACAAATGGCCGCTTTAATCGAAGCCCTTTTGGGTTGAAGATGGTTTAAACGCACACTTAAAGCAGCCAATCAAAGGGCCACTGGGGCTCGGCTGTGCTCAAGCGCTGACGCCAAGGCATCGACCAGCCGGTCCCGACTGTCAGCCTGCGGATACAGTTTCAGCCGCCTGTTGCCCAAGTGTGCAGGGTTTGCGGGACACACTGGCTCTTTGTGCGGTTCCGTCCCGGAGCGTACGCTGCATGTGTCTGCCAGGCCAGCTGGATTCGGGTCGGAGTGTGTTGGCGGAGCTGCGGCGTGTTCACTCCATATAAGGACAGTTGAAGGGGGCTGAGGTCAGAGTACTAAACCACAGTCGCTGTGTGGGAGGAAGAGAGCAACGCACGGGACACTTGTGGACACCAGATCTTTGGCCATGTGCTCGGTGGAGGCACAGAAGTGCGACTGTTGGACTGGTTCTTATATCTGAGGAAAAGGCCTGATCTTCATTTAATTAAGAAGTTAAACGAACTTTTACACACAACCTGAAGCGGACAGTCTTCCTTTTTTAATTCAGCTCAGGTGTAAACGGTCTTTCCGAGCGAGTTTGGTGCTCCTTTCTAGAGAAACCTGGAGTTCAGATTGTTCACACGGAAGAGTTTTGACCTCCAAAAGCTCTAAATGGCCCTGAAGGTGTTGGCTCACGTCTCGGACGTGGTTTTGCCAGAGTTTTGAGAAGATTTTGGTCTGAAAAGGTTGTTCCCATCACGGTGGAGGTGTAGATGTAGGACCAGCAGGTTCACAGGTGGGAAAATTCCCCATCAGTGTAAACAAATATTGAACATTTTCTAAGCTTTTTCCATTTGAATTGAAGAACATCAGCCCAGAAGTTTGAGATGATATCAGGCGATAATGGAGGAAAAAGTGTGTGTGTGTGTGTGTGTGTGTGTGTGTGTGTGTGTGTGTCTCAGTCAAACTTGTGAACTACAGTAACCCAGGAACAAACGCTGTTTAAGGGGTGTGTGTGTGTGTGTGTGGCCAAGATTACCGTGATAAAGCCCAGCTCTAAACCAGAAGCTCTTGTTCTGAGTGTAACCGATAGTAACCTTCACCCCTCCCTCTCCAGCGCTCTGGGTTTGGCCTGCAGGTAGCTCATCACATGATCCGTGTTCCCTGAAGTGGGCCGGTTCTTCTCTCCGCTCGGCTCCGAGCGCCTTTGTCTGGCGGCGCCGTGTTTGTTTTTCCACGCCTGCATGAGTAGTGTGCATCCTCAACATCTTGTGTTTTTGTCTGGGACTTGTTCTTTCTCTTCCTTCGCCATTATTTCAGCACGTTCCCGTCCCCCCGCCCCGTCCAAAGTCAATATTTACGTGTGCATGGCTTTAATGGCTGCGAGCTGATCTGCTTTGGTTTGTGCTTTGTCAAAAGTTTTGCCTCTGATGGGTCTGAAGGGGCCGAAAGAGCAGGACACCTCACAGTTGGGCTTCAGCGTCCCATGAACCTTCCCAGGCCCAGGAGGCGAAGTGGTTCCGCTGACAGTAAACAGCAGCTACCTTCGGTCATTCGAGATAATCTGCAGCCTCCTGGGACAAAATGGCCTTTTGGGGGCATTATGGAGCGCATGTCTGGAGGGCATTAAAACTCTGAGGGGTTGTTGGTCCAACTTGGCCCGTCCCAAAAGCGTTACATTTTCATGTTTGCATTCTTTGATCAAACAACTGAATAAAATGGAATAAAAGGCTGAAATGGACCAGAATAAACGGAGCTGGAGTAAAATCTATATCTATTCTAATAGTTCTGTGTAGCGTAATACTTTTTTAATTTGAATTTGAGGTGATTTGGCCCCAACATAACTGGATTAGGATGTTTTCATGACACATGATGTCATTGTTTGTATCTTTTCAGTCGTGTATTCCATTTAGCTCACGCACGCGGCACTGCATCCAGTTAAACAGGTTTAATTCTGCTCTCTTAGTAAATAAACCCGCATATGGCCGTGAAAGTGAAAGTGACTCTGCCATCACTGCCTCCCCAATATGAGCGCAACGTTGGGGGGAAAACAGCTCTTAAAAATATGGTTTACTGTCTCAGTAATGGACAAACTCTTGTGTCTCGAGCTTTGAAAGGCAGAGTCTGTTGGCGTTTCTCTTTTCACTCCTCCTCTAGTCTCACTCGTCCTGATCAGCTGGTTGCCGTCGGCCGACGAAACCTCTCTTCCTGTTGGGGGAGAGTGGTGCTCTCGCTCTTGATAGTCTAGTGTTTAGGAGCTGGATTTGGGATCGGAAGGGGTTTGAATCCCAGAGCAGGAGGTTACCCTGAGGTTCCCTTAAGCAAGGTACTGTCCCATCACTGGTTCCCGGGGACGGTGTTTGTGGGTTAAATACAGAGGATCGTGGTTCACAATGGCAACACTCACTTTCAAATGGTTCCAAAAAGAACTAAGCTGTCAGGCAGGAAGGGGTGAGCTTTTTAAAATCTACATCACGAAGAAAGAGCGTCGCTCCCGAGACCAAGCCGCTGCTTTTATTGGACCGTCCTACCGAGTTTCCCACCCAGCTTGTGTCTGATCTAAAAACAAACACTGGAGATATCTCTGCACAGCAGAAAGCACAGGGTCGCCACACGGGTCAGGATCCGCAGCACCAAGCTCAAGCAACATCCCTTCATCACGCTGTTCTAAGAGCTGTGTGGGGGGATATAAATCAGCTCCATTCTTTAAAGAAATCGGTTCCATCTCGGAGTGTGATCTGGAAGCGGATGTTTCCAGATTTCTCCAAGAAACCGAAAACTGTAACTGCAGGAAGGCCAACCATTACCAGAGCAGAATTACAGGGATGTGGGTTTGTGCTCGTTGCTGGTGCCGTGCAGGCTTTTAAAAGCTCTTAATTTAGCCAGATGGCGTGCAGGGAGGCCGAGAGCAGCCTTATCGCTGAGGAGCAGTCTGCTGGGGCGGCATGGTGGAGGAGTACAGTAGCAGGTTCGCCTTCAGCGCCACTCCACTGCTGATAACACACTCTCTCACTCACACACACACACGTGCGCGCACACGTGCACACACACAGCTCCATATGAGGCAGCCAGGGGAAAGTTAAAAGCTTTGTGTGACACACACACACACACACACTAACGATCAAAAGAAAGAGGTTATGAAACTCTCTCTTCTGAGTGAGTAAAAGTGAAATCACCCACCTAAGGAACGGTAAAGACGTTTCAGCCCAGCTGGTGTGTGTGTGTGTGTGTGTGTGTGTGTGTGTGTGTGTGTCATGTATTCATTATCCAGCTTCAGTTCCTCTTCATCACTCTGTTTTCTCCTCCTCTCTCCCTGCAGACATCTGTTCTTCATGCACGTGAAGGAGGATCTTCACCGTGGACACCTGAGGATGGGCTCGGAGCAGGCTGAGGAACTGAGCGCGCTCCTGGCTCAGGCTGAGTTCGGAGACTACAACCAGAACACAGCCAAGTACTGGTACACAGAACTGTGCGGGAAGGAGCCCGACCAGGCCACTGTTAACAGGTACAGCCCATCACGGTCGTAAGACACACTCTCCGCTTCATTTCGGATGTTTAATAGGAAGGGGGGGAGGGGGAGTGCCACCTTAAACTGCAGGCTTGTTCTTCAGACTTCTTTACAGCAGATACTGAACCCATTATTGGGATCTACTGAAAACAAGTTTTCTGTACGTTGTTCAGTGGCTGATTGACCTATGAACTTTGAGAAGTTCACGTTACATTAAGCTCACTAAAGTTCATTCATGGGATAAGGGTGTAGCGCTGTCACACTAAAGGTCCTGGGTTTCCCAGGCGGGACGGCCCAGATCCCCCCCCCCCCCCGTGTGTGTGTGTTTGTGTGCCCTCAGGAACTCAGATTTCCTCCCAACGTCCAAAGACCAGACGTCAGGTGGACTGGAGAGGATAGATTGTCCTCTTGGTGTGAGGGTGTTTGTCTGTGTCCCCTTTGATGGACTGGCAACCTGTCCAGGGTGTATAATTGTACGGGGAAGGCTCCAGGACCCCCTGCGACCCTAATTTGGACAAGCGGCTCAGAAAATAAGTGAGCGAGAGTGGTTCACCCACTGATCTGAGAGTGCGCGAATCCTCCGGTGGAGCAGTGGCTGCTGAGAGAGGGCCAAATAAAGCAGCAGCGTGTTTGTTGAGGTTAAAGGACATGGCCGTCCGATTGCAACTGTGTTTACTGACACCACGTCCCCCTCAAGCACCCTGACCGAGAAGTAATCCAGTGTGCATGTGCAAACAAAGCTGCCCCGTGGAGTGTTATAATACACCCCTTTGTTTGGGGCCGTAAAGGGTTTGATTAGGTAACGGATGACCTCATCTCATTAAATCCTGCTGGAAAAATCTGATTTCTGTCCAAGAGTAACTTTTTACATTCTCATCTTCAGCGAAAAGCCTCCTGAAAGACTTCTTTTTGGGGCACTTTTTGCACAAAGTTAAACAATGATTTATTACATGGCAGTCATGAGGGCTGCAGTCAATCCTGATCTTAAAGAAACTCATCATGTCCTTCACTGGAAATGAGTTCAGATCTTAAAGGAGGTCCTCAATCATTTTTTATATATATATATATATATATATATTTTTTTTTTTTTTTTTTTTTAAAGTGTGTGTGTGATTGTTTTAAGATGAACTGAGCTCAAACCCCCTTTCCTGCCTCCAGTTTTTCTTTTTTCTCTATTTCTATATTTCTCTACAAATTCAGAATAAAACCTACAGATCTGGGAAAACGAGGGACACTCTTTTGTTGTCTCTTTTTAATGGACACTGTACTTTTATCTGTACCTAGAAGAACCAAAATGCACCAGTGCCTTTTTTGTGGCCATGATACAAAATAATATCATTCACTTAAATATCAGTTTGTTCCCCTTCAGAGATGCTTTTTTAGTCGGTGCTCTGCTGTAAGAAACGGAGATAAAGGAACAATTTCTGTTCCCTGTAATGCTCTTTACATATAATGCTGCACTGTGGGAAGTAGTCATCAGTGTGCTTTCAGTTCCCTTGGTGATGGAGATGATGCTCCACCGTAGGTGAAACTGAGGATCTAATACAGCAACGAATTCACGCTGTGCTGTGCTCATAATGACACTTTCACCTTCCTAACAGAGAAACTAATGCTTTCGTGGAGCGAGCAGGCCGTCGGTGTTTCATTAGCCACGAAGATGAAGCTTTAATCCGGTTTGGATTCTTCTACACGAGTCATTGAAATATGGGACGGTCCGTATCTTGACTTCAGCTCTCTAAAGCAAGGGTTAAAGAAAGTGGCTTAAATCTGCAGCTGCTGCTTTCGGCGGTTGTGTTACAGGCCATGCTGCCTCTGATGAGATTACTGCGTTAATCTGAAGCTGCTGTCGATATGCTTGGGCTCAGTGGTGCATTCTGGGAACGCCTTGCGCTCTTTGCTCTGTGCCCGTGTTCAGAAGATGCTGACCGGGGAATTCTGAGCTTTGCTCACAGAAAGCGAGGGAGTCAGTGGACGTGTTCGGGTTTAACACCTCCTGGGTGTTTTGAGGGCACGATTTTCACCCCATACTTTTAAGCCTGACACACTAAACCTAGTCTAAAGGAGGGGCTCAAGCCTGTTTATCGCCACTGTTCCGTGATGCTTCCTACGCCGTGATGTGGTATCTGGAGCCTGCATAGCTCTGCGGGAAAGTCCGGAACACTTTGAGACGCCTGCAGAAGCCATTAGACCCTCTGACCTAAACATGAGCACTCTGCTGCGTGAGACATAAGCAGAGAGCACACTTCAATATGTCCAAGTTTCAATGCACCGTCTCAAATGTTCTGTGGTTACCAGATCGGGGGGGAGGGGGGATAAAATATAAATAAAACACAACTTTTGCACTATTCAGCAAAAAACCCTGCTTGTGCAAAAACCTGTGAAGTGTGTTCCCTAGTGTGCGTGCAAATCAGCAAAACCTGTTTGCCAAGGGCTCTGCCCAAACTTTTGCACGCAGGGTGCCTTCATTAGCATAAGGAAAGTTTAACTGTATAACCACTTTGTGATGTAGTATTGTGTATATCATTCTATTAAAAAGTTCATTATAGTGTCTGATCTACATCACTGGTGTGTACAATGGTCATGGTCAGCACTTGGAATTGATCTAGGAATCAGATCTTTAGATCAATTCTAAAAAGCCAAGTAACCAATCAGTGTTGGGTAACTTTATTGTGCTGCTTTTTTTAAACATTGCATTACGGTTTGACTTGTTCTGTTTTGGTTTTCCCCTTTTCCTGTTGATTTTGCAAACCTCGTGCAAAAATATTGAGCTGTTCTGGCCACGTCGCCCACCGCTGGCTCCTTACCGACCCTCCATGTCTCTTTATTTTCAGTATAATAGCTCGGCACCAGGCCCTGGAGGGTGTCAGTCAGGGTTCAGTGGAGTATCAGGCCCTGCAGCTGGTTTCCTCCCTGGAGCACTACGGCGTGGAGTGGCACTGGGCCCGGGACACGGAGGGACAGAGGCTGGCGATCGGAGTCGGGCCGGAGGGCATCGCAGTCTGCAGGGAAGACTTCAGTCTAGTCAACAGGTACGTGAACACTAGAACCTCAAGTGTGAGTTGTGGGGTTTTGGTCCTAGAAGGAGCAGGGTTAATGGTTGGAGGACTCGCTGCCAGTTCGGTTTGGCAGGAGAAACGCTGTTGGAGGGGTGACTTTCCCCACATACTTGGCCGAGCCGTCATTGGCCAAGGCACTTAACCCCATAAATGCCCCCTGGGAGAGAGACTCCACCCAACTTCAGTCTTCAGGCTCATACAGCAGCATACGCAAAGAGTATAAATGTCCGAGGTGCAGTTTAACCCGTGATTATATTAATTGGGGAAATTTTGGTGACTCGAAGAGCGAGCGCTTGTGCGTGCATGCTCCAAGGAAAACCAGCCAAACTGCCCCTAAAGCAAATGGACGGCTTAACATGCTTGGAGAAAGACGACTGCTAATTTAGTGACGACTGAAAGCATATAATTCAGAATGAAAATAATAGTTCATCACTAGGTTTTCATTCTTGCTCCAGTGTTTGCTGACAGTGTGACATCAGCTAAGATAAACATATATATATACTTCATGCGCCTAATGCTGTATGTTCTTTCTGCAGGGTATCATATCCCATAATACAAATAGCCACACAATCAGGGAAGAGTGTGTACTTGACTGTCACCAAGGAAACCGGAGACAGCGTGGTCCTGCTGTTCAAACTGATCAGCAACAGAGCGGCCAGCGGGTTGTACCGGGCCATCACGGAGACACACGCCTTCTACAGGTGAGCTAAACGCAAACTACTGCACCACACTCACACGCTCACTCTCACTCACACTCTCTCTCACTCTTAAACATGGTGATTAAAAAGAAAAGAGCTGTTTTCGGAGTTTAGCTCCAGCCCTAATCTTCTCTGAGGCAGGTGTGCTGGTCCGGGTAATCAGGGTAGTAGATCTGAAGCAGGATGGGTCACCCTGCCATAGAAGATCTTTTTCTTCAGGTATAATTTTTCCTGGACTAAAGAGAGAAGATGTGAGAGCTCCAGGGGCTGGACTTTCCATCTCGGTGTAATTTGCAGATGTTTTTCACTCAAAACTGGTCAGTCCAGGCATGTGTGGAGACCAGGTTTTTTTCGTTTATCTGAAGCTTTTGAGGTTCAATAGACTTGCGGATGTGGTTTAGGACACGGAATGACCTACTGTCACCTGTAAACACGAGCTACACCTCAGGCAGCCGGTCCAGACAACACCAAGGCCCGTTTTCCCTGAAATCTTGACGTGGACTGATCTCAGATCACATTCCTCTGTATTCAAGGACCACACAACTGAGAGTAGATTAGATGTCCTGCTAGAAAGCTTGTTCGGATACAGGTTGGTGCATGTTTGCATGATCTCATCTTCAAGTCTGCTCCAACTTGAAAACAAAAATCCAGGTTCAGTTCATGTTTTTCTTCTAGAATCCAAGTCCAAAAAAACAACATTGAGCGTTAACCTACGGGGCCAAGATGTTGAAGACCTGAAGGTTCACGTCCAGCAGCTTGCATGTAAACAACCACAGAGAAGAACAAAACACGGCGATTAATTGCAAAGAAGTCAATGAGTAACTTTTTAATCCTACAGCTTTAGAGGAGTAGCTCAAGTATGGAGCTTTCCAAGAAGTGGACCTTTGACCTCTGAGCCTGTCGTGGTTTAATGTTGGAGGTAAATGTTCCAGAAGTGTGCTTTTGTGCTGCTAAAAGCCTTGTTGTGAATATTTGCACAGTGAAGTGCAACATCAGCATAAAAACGGAGCGTGTGACCTCAGTGGCCACTGGATCGAGTTACCGAGGTTTGCCGTTACGTGACATTGGTCGCCGCTGGACGAGCCTGCGGCCATTTCCATTTCACTGTGGGTTCTGTTTACACCCCTCGACCCGGGACGAGCATGCCTGCATTGGACGCGATCGCTCCTTTAAATATAAACCGAGGAGGGTTTGGTGGTGGAATGAGTCTTGAGCCTCTGGCAAAGATTAATCTCTGCACTCTGAACACTGTTCCAGCGTGGATGGAGGAAAATCGCTTCTCTTATCATTTTCCTTTGTTTTAGTGCTTTCGCTCTCGTTACAGTATGAACTTTCTCTCTGCAAACTGAGCGTGTCAGCCGTTTGAATTGTTCTATTGTGAAGGCGGGTTCTCTGCCCACAGCCGTTTGTTTGTTCTTCTCTAAAATGCAGGATTATCCGCCGCTCTTTCATGTTTTCTTTCCCTGGGTGGTAGATTCAGCTCCCACCTTCCACTCTGTTCAAATATTGTTGTTTCATAAGCCAGAATGATCATAAACCACCAAGCCTGCTGGGGATTTGGAGCCTTTTCTCCCTCCCTAAAGAAACCTCAAATTTCAGCTCGGTTTTGAGACGCTGACGGCATGATCTGGATATTAGGAGCCGTCGTGATGAAGTAAAGAGCATCGCTCTGTTCCTCAAATCCAGGTCACAAAACCAACCCATTTACCAACCCCTCTTTATTCAGCCTGCCATGGTCCAAAAAACCCAAATGAACTGAACCTCTAAGGTGTTTCAAATCTGTGCTAAGTGAAGATCAAAACTCACCCAGAGCTGTAATTGGTCGCCATGGGATTTTTAGATTTAGATCTTTAGATTTTTGGCCAACAGCCTCTTCTAAAGGGCCCTTATCAACTTTTTTGGAATTTAAAGGGCTACACCATCCACCAAACCAGCCCAGGCCTCGAATCATTTTTTGTGATGTCACAAACATTTCCTTTTTCCTCAGCCTGCCGTCACCCATTTAACATTCCATTCTAAGATCAGTCTTTGATTGTTTTGAAATCTTAGCAGTTTTCGTTACTCTAAGATTAATCTGGATGTTCCCATTTCATCAGTCTCCATTTCTTCCTGTACTCTGCATCTTCCTCCTTCAAACCGACAAACTGCATGTCCGCTCTCACCAAGTCCGTAAACCTCCTTTCTTCTTCCTCTTTCCTGCCAACTCCATCCTCAACATCTCCTGATATACTCCTCGTCTCTCCTCTGTACTAGCTTCTCTAACTTGGTCTCCAAATCGTCCCACCTGAGCTGGCCCTCATTTTACTCCCTCATTCTCATTTTAGACTGTAGAGAGTTACAGTTCTGTCTCAAGCGCTTAAGTATTAACAGTGCTGAAAAATGGCCTTTCATGCCTACTTGCTAAGCGTGACAGGAAGTGTGTGAAGTTCCTGTACTGTTGCCTCATCACGTCTGCTCAAGATAAGCTGTTCATTACTCGGCCACGGCGCTCTTTGTAACCTTTTATCTGCAGTTCTTCCCCACGTAACTCCACACATGCAGCATGACTCCCCTCTGCCTTTATCTCTAATGGGCATCAGCTCAGCCCACTCCGCACATTGAGCGGTCTGGTTAAGAGGGGCATTGCGCCCGGTTTAGATTCTGACCAAGCATCCTCGAGCTCAGGTCTCAAACCAGTTCTTCAGACGGTCCATTTTTGTGTCCCTGCATGTGACAGGTTTAGTTGGGTGTGTATGTAGAACAGCAGGAAAAGGAAGATCTATGATAGCAATTCTCAAAAACATACCGGACAGGTCGCCAGTTTAGGACAGTTCTATGAATAAATAAAAATGAATGTCAATTTTGTCCTCAGATGTGACACGGTGACGAATGCAGTCATGATGCAGTACAGCCGAGACTTCAAGGGACACCTGGCGTCGCTCTTCCTCAACGAGAACATCAATCTGGGCAAGAAGTACGTCTTCGACATCCGCCGCACGTCCAAGGAGGTGTATGATTACGCGCGACGGGCTCTCTACAACGCTGGCATCGTGGACCTGATGTCCCGCTCCGGTGGCCGCTCCCCGTCCTCCCGATCTCCTTCACACGGCCCGCAGGGAGCGCTGGACTGCAGCGGCTGTCAGGAGAGCCGGGCGCTGCAGGAAAAACTGCAGAAACTGCGGGAGGCGCTGTTGTGCATGCTGTGTTGCGAGGAGGAGATAGACGCAGCGTTCTGTCCCTGCGGTCACATGGTTTGCTGTCAGAACTGCGCCAAACAGCTTTCGGTGAGGACACAGACGTGCTCATACACGCGTTTATAGAAAGGCCTGATGTGGAATGAAGTAGTTTAGGGGGGGAAAGGCATTAACTTTTTGCCTGCACGTGGTCGATCAACACATGACTGTCTTTTCAGTCTGGACCGATTTGACTACATTTGAGCTCATTTATTATTTTTTAGACCAAGCGCTCCTTTAAGTCATGTCTCTGCCACGAAGGACGATTGAGACTGGCTTCGCTTTCAGCTCCCTTTAAATCTGATGTATGCGTGTTGTACACACGGGCTCGATCGCTGCAGATGGTGAAGCCGAGCTGAGGGATTAATCTTTCCACTCGTCCCGGGTTAATTCCCTCCATAATGAGCGGCTGATTTTTCACACGGACGGGTTGAGGCTAGCGAAGCCGTTTTCTCTGCAGTTTTACTCGTTTCTTCTCTGAAGTTGTAGCTGGATTGCTTAATCTCTGAAAATCTAACCGTGATCATTCTGTATTACTCAAGAAAATACCCAGGAGCCCTGTGAGTGTCTCTTTCTTTCTGAATAAAATGATCAAAATAATAACCACCTGGAGCATTAGCAGCTAGCAGCACTTTAGCAACCGCCCGGAACACCCTAGCCACTTTTTGAGCAAGGTAGCGTCCCCTTCACTGCTCCTCGGGGACTGGATATGGCTGCCCGCCGCTGGACGGTGTGTGTGTGTGTGTGTGTGTGTGTGTCAAAAGCAGAGGTTGCATTTCGTTGTTAAGCTGCATGCTGTGCTTCACAATGAACCATCACTTTCACTTTCACTTCAGCGTAGAGGTCGTGCCATGGCGTCCTGACCGTTTCTCTCTTTCTCTTTGCAGTCGTGTCCGGTGTGTCGATCGGAGGTTGAACACGTCCAGCACGTCTACCTGCCCACCTGCACCAGCCTGCTGAACTTGACCATCGGCGGCGGCGACGGCAGCCCGGAGCCCATCCGCCGCGGCATGGCCACACACACCTGCACTAACAAAGACTTCTCCAGCAGCGAGAAGATCTACCAGACCTGAGCTCCTGAACCCACTCGCTCTTCCACGGGTTTTGGCTCTTATTTCCCACGACGTGCGTCCGCACCGATGACGACACCTGCCGACTTTTACTCCCGCGTGTTTTGTTTCTTCCTAATTTAATTTGGATCAGTTGATCTGACCAAACAGACTGCGTTCTTAACTTAAAGATCCACTTCGTTTCCTCCCTCGTTTCTGAGATCTCGATCGCAAAAACAAGCGAATGCACATTTTAACTTTCCTGCTTGTGAACTTATTTTAAGATCTTTTTTTTTTTTTTTTTTTTTTTCCCGTCTTAATTTATGTTTTTATTCGTGGTTTTCCACTTTAAGTAGATTTTTGCCGTGGAACCGAGCTTGCCGTTTGATTCATCGCCGTGGTTACCAGGCTGCGGAAGGCCCCGGTATGGTGCAGCGCTATGGGGAGAAACCTGTAGGTGGTCCGGATGCTTTTGTGGATGTTCCTTGCGGGTGGAGATCCGAGGACCAGCAGAACAGTAGAGATAGGACGCGGCTCTGGTGGCGTTGGGCGGTTTGTGGTGTTTGACGCTCCTGTACTGTTCCTGACTTCCGCTGCGGTCGAATTTTATATGCAAAGGATACTTGAGGATCTGTCGGTGCAATGCTAGCGGTTTCTGAAAGCTTTGTGGGAGATGAGGGGCAGAAAAGGGCAAAAAAATATCTATTCTACACTGTCACTTTACCAAGGAGTTTCCTAAGTGTATTACTCATAGGGCTTTGCCTTATTGTAGCAGTAACACAGTGTGTTTGTTATGCATATTCTTTCTTTGCACAGGCTATTGTTGAAAGATGAAGAGGAATTATTTTCTTTATTGCTCACACAATATATGGCACAGTCACTGCAGGGGATATTTTTTCACTTTGTAAAAGTAGTTTTTTTTTTTTTTTTTTTTTTTTTTTTTTTTGTTTCTGTTTGTTTGAAGCAAAAAAAAAAAAAAAAAAAAAAAACTATGCTCTGTACGTGTAGGATCTTTCTGATCTTTTATATTTCTTTGGACAAGAGAGGTATTAATAAAGTTGTGATTTTTAAACACCACTGGCTCCGTGTCTTGATCTTTGAAAAGACGCGATGACTCGTCCATTAAAAAAATCTTGAAGCTGAAGTTGGGACACATCGGGCCACATCGCTTGTTTATTATGGGGTTTTTTTGTTTTTTTTTTAATCCAAGTGTCCTGCCAAGTTAATCACAACTTTTTAAAATACATATAACCACCAGTTTTTGGTGAGCTCACGCCAAACTTTTCTCCTAAAACAGCTCATGGTGCCCTAATTTGGTCTCTTGTCTTTTTGGGTGGGACATCACTGGGAACATGTGAAGTGAAAGTGACTATTCTTGTCATTGTGGGTACACAGCACAGCACACAGCACTGTGCAAAAGTTTTAGGCAGGGGTGGAAAAAATCCTGTAAACAGAACGCTTTCAGAAATGGAAGTGTTGATCATTTATTTTCATCAATCAACAAAATGCAGTGAATGAACAAAAGAGAATCTAAATCAGATCAATATTTGGTGTGACCACCCTTTGCCTTCAAAACAGCATCAGTTCTTCTAGGTACACTCGCACACAGTTTTTGAAGGAGCTCGGCCGGTCGGTCGTTCCAAACATCTTGGAGAACCGACCCCAGATCTTCTGTGGATGTAGCTTCCTCACATCCTTCTGTCTCTTCATGTGATCCAGACACACTGGATGATGTGGAGATCAGGGCTCTGTGGTGGCCAGAAGAACTGATGCTGGTTTGAAGGTAAAAGGTATAAACACCAAATATTGATTTGATTTAGATTTTTCTTTTGTTCGCTCACTTTGCATTTTGTAAATTGATCAAAATAAACAATCATTATATTTCTGAAATCATTCTTTGTTTAAAGCATTTTTTCACACCTGCCTAAAACCTTTTGAAAGCTATTGAAAGCACCCGGGGGGCAGAGAGGGAGACGGTACCTTGCTCAATGGCTTGCAAACGGGGTTGGAAAAAGGTGTTGGAAGCTGATGGAAAGGTGTCCAAGATGATGAGATTTTTGTTGGGTGTGGTTTGGACGTGTCCAGAGGAGAGACGAGGATTATAACGAGGGGAGGAT
>CM029368.1:3329156-3344156 GCA_017165825.1 Hepsetus odoe
CTGAGGGAAGCTCCTTTTCTGGACTCTGTGACGAGGATGTCAATTGGCGTGTGGTCTGACCTTCAGCAGACGGCTGATCTAATCTAGCAGCCTGATCCTCAGACCTTCCTCTTTACAGAGGCCTTCAGAAAACATCCTTCATCTCCTCTAGAACCCAGGATTATTGCTTCAAATATTCAATAAAAAGTATAGAATAACACGCTTAGATTAATGATAAAGTTATAAATATAGTTACGTAATTCATTGAAACATTTTTTAAAAGTCATTTGGGAAAAATCATGATTTTATAAATTAGAACAAATGAAACAGCAGGTATTTTAGATGCAATTGAAGTGTTTTATATGTTATTGGAATACATTTCATTATTAAATGATTATAAATATTTATTTACATAGATATATACCGGCATCACTAGATTATTTTTGTATTATTTATTTTAGACAGTGGCAGTGAATGGAACCAGACGTCTCCAATGCAAACCTTTTTTGTGTTGTTAAAATCAAACTTAAAACTCCAGCATACTGATGTCATGGTGTAGCCTTGTCCTGCATGTCTTCTGTGCACCATGGGTAAATTTTTGTCTTCCATTTTTTGTTTTGTCTGGTTCTTTGCCCCGCCCTAGTCCTGTCCATTCATACCTGATCCCTGTTCATGTCTTCGTCCTTGCTCCAGGTGTGTTTGGTGTTGCCCTCCAACCTGTCAAGTGTGGACTGGAGGGACTTTGTTGTCAGATAGTCCAGCAGGGGACACTGTAGACTATCTAATCCTATCTGCCTGTCTGGATTTATGGACATGCATCAATTGGTTACAAAGAGCTCGGCTCAGTAGCATCTTTAACCATCACTAACCTCGTTTTCTGAAAGGGACGTACACATAATGTAAACATGAACGTAAACACAAACGTCTCTGACTATAAAAAGCAACAGTCCTGCTCTAAGATCAGAGCTCATTCCTCTCCAGGCTCTGCTGCTCTCTGAACTGGCCTGTGCTGATTAAGCTTTATAGCTGACAGTAAGTCATGCTGTGTCCTAAACCACATCCATAAGTCTGCTACTGTAGGCAGGAGTAAAGAAGAAGACACAGGAGATGAGAGAAGTATGTAGAGGTTAGGAGGAGCATGCCGGAGTTAAGAGGAATATGCATGAGTAAGGAGCGGTATGCATTAGTTTAGAGGAGCTAGGAGGAGTATGCAGAAGTTAATAGGAGTATGTAGAAGTTAGGAGGGGTATGAAGGAGTAAGGAGAACCATGCAGGAGTTGAGAAGAGTGTGCAGGAGTTAAAAGGAGTGTGCACATATTAACAGAAGTACGCAGGAGTTAAGAGCAGTGTGCAGAAGTTAGGAGGAGTATGAAGAAGGTAGGAGAAACGTGTAGGACTTAAGAGGAGTATGAAGGAGGTAGGAGGAGCATGCAGGAGTTAAGAGTAGTATTCAGGAGTTAGGAGGAGCATGCAGGAGTTAAGAGGAATATGCGTGAGTAAGGAGGAGGATGAAATAGAGTATGCAGGGGTTAGGGGGAGTGTGCAGGAGGGGGAATTGCTTTTTAAACGGTGCAGGCTGCTCTAGTCCTGTCCCACATGACGCAGGGAAGGGAGGGAAAAAAGTGTGTGTGTGTGTGTGTGTGTGTGTGTGTGTGTGTGTGTGTGTGTGTGTGTTTGTGTGTGTGTGAGGAGATGGAAACTATTATTGCCTGCTGCACTAAGGAGCCCTGTGTGCCCTGTGTAAGGTACTCTCTCTCCCAGAACCTGTCTGGGAAAAGTGAAAAATTGTACCAGCTTATGATGGTTCAGTAATAGTTAGTCAGGATTCATTAAGCTGTTCGCTAACCTTTCCCGAATACCGACATAAGCCTAGATAAACAAACTGTCGTCATGCTTTTAAATGCATGAAAAGTTTATGTAACTGTAAAAAAACGCAGGCTTGCTGCCCCTCAGTAAAGTATTACAGACCTTCATGTCTTATTAACAGTCACTTTTTTTAGGCAGCGAGTGGCTACAGAAAGGAGAAGAAGCCTCCATGAAGAAGAAGGAGCTTCACTCCATAACCAGGGTGAGACTTTTGCTCACTTTGTCCCACAGAATATGAACAAGGTCCTTCCAAAGTGCTTCGTGCAGAAGATAAAAATATGCGCCCGCTTTCCGAAGCCTGTTGCAACATTGCATACGGGCCCTGCAAGCAGCCGCTGGCTCCCTCTTTACTCCGTTCACAGCCTGCGTGTGACGTAATCAGCACCGTGCCAGTGAAGCGGATGGTGGAGATTCTGTTGTTTCAGGTGAACGTGGGCGGAGGTCGAGGCATGTTATGACCTCATAACCCTGTAGAGCCCCGAGCAGCTGCTGTAAAAACCCTCGGACGGTTCCCAACCCCCACATTTACTCATGTGTTCTCATTTGTCCTTAATGTGGTCAGTGGTTGTCTTTACCGCCACACACATGCACGCTGCCCCAGAGGAGAGTGGGCCCTGAGCAGTTAAATGAATAAACCGATAAATGCATTAACAAAGATTTCCCTTTATTTTTCTTTCACTTAGCGACATAATCAGCGCTCTTAAAGGAAACCTGTATTCTGGTGGCGGAGAAGCAGCAGAGGCTGGATCTTCAGAAAAAGAAGCTGCACCCATGGATGGTTCAATGTCACAGCCACAGCAGCTGGATGGTTCAGTCCTGACAGCAGTAAGAAGCTCTGTGAGGTAAATATTTTCTCATTTTTCACACATATTTGTCTGGTGCCTTCAAAAAGATCAACTCCATCCCTTTGTTACGTCAGTCCTTCAAGAGCAAAACCGTTGGCGCTGAAGCTGCAGGACTGCTGTGGCCAACAAAGTATGTGTCTGACTCATCACATACTCTCTTTAAAATAAGATGGATGGATGGATGGAAACATAGGTGGCTGAATCATCATACACTTGCTTTAAAATGGTATAGATGGATGGAAGGATGGGTGGAAGGATGGATAGATAGATAGATAGATAGATAGATAGATAGATAGATAGACACACACACAGACACACACACAGACAGACACACACACACACACACACACACAGACACACACACACACACACACACACACACACACAGACACACAGACACACAGATTTAATAAAAATGATCCTAAAGCAGATGCTCAACAGATACCTTTTTAAACTTCACTTTTTTAGATAGATAGACAAACAGACAAACAGATAGACAGACAGATAGACAGACAGATAGATAGATAGATAGATAGATAGATAGATAGATAGATAGATAGATAGATAGATAGATAGATAGATAGATAGATAGATAGATAGACAGATAGAATGACGTATTAGAAGGAGCAGTAATATTTTAAAGGAAGCTGCTGTAGAGCTTCACTCTCCTGGTGAACTTCAAGCTGGTCCTCTGTTCTTCTTCAGAAGCTCCTCTCCTGCAGCTGAACTGACACTGAAACACGCCTGATTGAATAAAGGGAATCTGTAGAGGCTCCATGAACATAAAGTGAGCCCGTGTTGTCAGGAATGGCCTCTAACTGCCCATTTAAAGCAGCTTTAGCCGCAGCGTTTAGGCCAATTATGATTCCCAGCGTCTGCACAGATGTGTCCCACTTTGGTGAACATGTGCTTCAGTTTGAGCAGCGAGAGCTGCTGATGTATCTCTTACATCATCACATTACACTGTGACAGGTTTGAAGCGGGGACCGGGGAAAAGCTTAGCGCTGTTATTAAACACATAAAGGACCTAAAGTCAGGGCCGCCTCTCGGGTGGCTCCAGCATGCTGCTGTAGTTTAGCTCATCTGTTGGTACACAGTTGGCCTTCTTCTAGTCCAGGACCACAGAACGGTCCACAGTGATCCTGTGCTTGGAAACGGTCCAGGATGAGTGTTTCTAATAAAGTGGCCAGTGAACAGAAGTACGAAGTAAATGTGCCTAATTAAGCGGCCAGTTCATGTAGACTGAGTGTCTCTAATAAAGTGTCTCTAATAAAGTGACCAGTTAGTGAAACTACAGGACTGGAGTCTCTAATAAAGTGGCCAGTTTCTGGAGAAATAAAAGTCAGGTGTTTCTAATAAAGTGGCCAGTTTCTGGAGAAATAAAAGTCAGGTGTTTCTAATAAAGTGGCCAGTTAGTGAAACTACAGGACTGGTGTTTCTAATAAAGTGACCAGTTTCTGGAGAAATAAAAGTCAGGTGTTTCTAATAAAGTGGCCAGGTGGTGAGGAGTAAAAGTCAGACGATGGTCTAGTGGCCTAGTGGTTAGGGAATGGGCCTCAAGATCGGAAGGTCGTAGGTTTGAATCCCAGAGCAGTAGATTGTCCTGAGGCACCCTTCAACAAGGTACCGTCTCCATCACTGCTCCCAGGGTGCTTCAAATAGCTGCCCACTTCTGCACGATGTGTGTGGGTGAAAAGCAGAGGCTGTGTCTCACTGTGTGCTGTGCTGTGCTTCACGATGACAAATAGTCCCTTTCACGTCAGATGTTTCTAATAAAGTGGCCAGTTAGTGGAGGAATGAGGGAAAAGGAGGCACTGAGTGGGTGTGGTTTGATATAAATGAGTAAAATTGATTTAAATAAGTAAAGTAGGAGCTGTATCTAAAAACGCTGTGAGGTAGGTGGTGTGTTTTAGTCGTATGCATCATCTCACAGGTTCCAGCCTGGTGTGTGATGCATGCAGACGGATCCATGATGCATTGCTTGTTTTCTGGCCCACCGGATGACTACTCTGCCGGCAACATGCTCCACAGCATCTGACTGTTGTGGACATTAAGCCATCCTGCCGGGACTTCTTGATCACAGATGGGCTGTTCGTCAGGAGGGATGAGCTTTGATATGTTTTGCTGCTTCACTCTATCGAGAGCTGCTTTCGGCCCGAAGTCCTTAGAGAAGTCCGATCCACCGTTTATTTGTACATTTCTGCATAATTTTATGGTAGAGACGTCAATTCGGAGCACTTTGTCATTGCACGGATCATTTTAGAGTAACTAGATTGTGATGTTTTCCTCATAAACAGCCAACAGTTACTATCCCGCCGGTAAACCCACGGGTCTTCTGAGTTTTTTATGGGATCCTGATGATGGTAAAACAAACAAGGTTTCTTTGCTCTGCATGCACCTTTCCACCGTGAATGAATGTTTTAGGCCAAAATTTTGTTCTGAAACAAATATCCCATCAGGCAGTGCGTTCACATTCATTCTGAGGAACATCCTTTAGTGTCGGCGAGCTTACGACAGTAAAATATTCAGAAGTTTCTCCAAAATGAAACGCCAGCGGAGTTTAAATCTCATTCCTTCCATTTGTGCAGACATTTTTAAGAATCGATGGAATTAACTTTGGTCAACCAAAGCTGATCCGAGAACAGATTTAAACACCAAACGGTTTCATCTTTATTTTTTTATTTTATTTCTCATTTCTTTAAGCTTCTACAGCAACAGCACACTGGACCGAGCTGCCTCACTCAATGTGCATCCATTTGCTTTGAGAAAGTTACTTCTTCTCTGCAGGTGACCTCCGTTGGTTTCCTGTTTAATACGACAAAGTGGTGAATTACTCCGACGCTAACAAGTCAAAGGGCAGCACAGACTGATCTTCGTTCAGCTCCCCTGCCGTTTAAAAAGGCAGAAAATAGAGGAATGAAAACGAGAAAACTGGAGCCCAGCTGTGAGAATGATTTTCCCTGAAAGCTCTGACTGGTGTTGCCAGTCAGCCCTTATTACAGGAAATTATACAAAAAACACATTTATACAAAACGTACAAGGAGCGGAGACGAGCATGGGATGAAGAGCAATGAGCTGAGTGGAGAAAAGACGCAGAGGAGAAAACACTGACACTTCAGATCCCTCACACACAGAGACGTTCGGCTCAGAGGGAAGACTGACAGAGTAAAACAAGTAGAGCAGATTACTGTCCATCCAGAGTCAGGGAAAGTGCCGGGCAGGTGCTTTTTCTATTTTTTGAGGTACAAACAGTGTAAATATACCTTAAAAGGTGCAACCTGGTCCTTGAGGTCCAGTTTTTTACCTTCAGTGTGCTTTTTACAGGAGAAAAGGGGCAGATTTTATAACCTAAGGTTTTAAAGCAGAACAGCAAAATAGAAAGTCTGGAGTCGGGACAGGGTGTACGAGGTCTACCCTTAAAAACATACCTGCAGTGGAATGTGGTGGAATTATGTTCCCAAAATAAAGATACTGAAGGTATACGCTTAAGAATCACCCCAGTGACACCCAGTGACACCCAGTGAGACCCAATGACACCCAGTGACACCCAGTGAGGCCCAGTGAGGCCCAGTGACACCCAGTGAGACCCAATGACACCCAGTGACACCCAGTGAGGCCCAGTGGCACCCAGTGACACCCAGTGAGACCCAATGACACCCAGTGACACCCAGTGAGACCCAATGACACCCAGTGACACCCAGTGAGGCCCAGTGGCACCCAGTGAGACCCAATGACACCTAGTGACACCCAGTGAGGCCCAGTGAGACCCAATGACACCTAGTGACACCCAGTGAGGCCCAGTGAGGCCCAGTGACACCCAGTGAGACCCAATGACACCCAGTGACACCCAGTGAGGCCCAGTGACACCCAGTGAGGCTCAGTGAGACCCAATGACACCCAGTGAGACTCAATGACACCCAGTGACACCCAGTGAGGCCCAGTGAGACCCAGTGAGACCCATTGAGACCCAGTGAGGCCCAGTGAGACCCAGTGACACCCAGTGAGGCCCAGTGATGCCCAGTGACACCCAGTGAGGCCCAGTGACACCCAGTGAGGCCCAGTGACACCCAGTGACACCCAGTGAGACCCAATGAGACCCAGTGAGGCCCAGTGAGACCCAGTGCCTATTTATCTGAAAGTGTATGTTTGGAAGCGGAATTATTGTTGAGTATCTAATTAATTGTTTTTAGTTATGCCGTGATGATGATGATGAGGATGATCTCGACAGAGTCTGGACCTCTTCAGGGTGCTCTCTCTCTCTCTCTCTCTCTCTCTCTCTCTCTCTTTCTCTCTCTCTCTCTCTCTAGAATTAGAAACACATTCCAAATCTGAAGAAAAACAAAAGCTGTGTGAAGGACGAAGAAATGGGGCTGGAAATGACAGACAGGCCAGGAATGGCACAAAGCCAAAAAAAACAAAAAAACAAAACACAGCAAAGTTTATCCAATGGGTGAACACTGTGCCTCATTTACGCATCTCAAGTTCATTCTTTCATTTAGGTCCACACCAGTCTGTTACTGATTCATTTTTGTCAACAATACAACGGCAAAAAGGTTCTTGTTCCTGGTTTGTATGAAGAGTTTGCTGAACCTGTTCGGTGAAGCGTGCATTTAAGGGTCAAATGGTTTGTTTGTCTGGTGCCTCTTTTAAAAGGATCAGAACCATTGTCAGATTTGTGGATAATTGAAAGGGTGCGAGAGAGAGAGAGAGAGAGAGAGAGAGAGAGAGAGAGAGAGAGAGAGAACACAGAGGGGGGGGTTTACATTGACAGCTTTGCAACAAGCCAGCCTTTCATTACAACGACACACAGGAATGAGGGAGCAATAAACTCAGTAACTGTAAACACCAAACCAGCTCCGTCTAAGACAGGAATGGTGAAGTGGAAGTGAAAGTGAAAGTGAAGGCCTCTATTGAAGGTGTTGTTGAGCAATTTACAAAAATTTCCACACAAAACTGATCCAGACTTTTGGAGCTACTAACTGACACTGCAAACAAACACTGAAAGTCAATCTTTCTTCTTCTTCTGGCCGCTCCTGTTTAGAGACCAGCTGCAGATCCTCTCTCACCACATCACCGTACTTGTTCCAGTTGATCTCCAAAATGTCTCGAAACCAGCTTCAAGTCTTCATTAAGGTGCTCCACACTCATGGGTGTGGTTTAGGACACCGTATGACCATTTTCAGTCCAGTCTCTGTACCTGAGCAGTTCTCCAGATCTTCCTGAAGGACAGTGTTGTTGTCTCTCATGTTCAGTCCAGTCTCTGTACCTGAGCAGTTTGATAGTTCTGTGTTGGTTAATCCACACAGTGATCTACGTCTGAACCTTCAAGCAGAACAAAGCATCTAACTTAAGACATGAAGCAGAGAAGAAACAGGTGCAGATGATTCCAGATGATCAGGTGATTCGTTTACTGCTGATGCTGAACACTGAGTGGTTGGAACCTCTTTATCTTGAACCTTGTATCTTTAGACACTTGCACTAAAGCATTTGTTCCCATTTCTTTCATTTAATCCTCTGAGGATGAAAGAGTCTGATGGGAATAAAATAGTATTCGATTCCCAACAAAATATAAAGGCATGAGGGCTTCAAGACTTTTGCACAGTGCTGCCTTTACAGAAAACAGTTAACAGAGCAAAAATGGTGAGCTTGACATTGCAATGAAAATGTGTCAGCTGTGCTGTATCAGTACTCATTATGGACTCCTCCTATTGGTCCATTCATCAGGAAATGTTCACAGTGCGATGGGCAGACGGTTGAAATAATACATCCATCCCTCCGTTCCCTGTGCTGCTCATTGCAGTGAAAGCGCCCGTGAATGCTATTGAGAGCGCCCGGGGAGCAGTGATGGGGACGGTACCTTGCTCAGGGCCAACTACTGGCCTGGGATTCGAACCCGCGACCTTCCGATCCTGGGGCCGAGTCCCTAAACACTATGCCGCCGCTTCCCCAAAATAATATCCACCATAAAAAAAACAAAAAGCTTTTTCTCTTTCGATAGTTTTAGAAATTGTTGTGTTTTCAGTCTCGGATGAAGCTAAGAAGCAACACAGGGCCTGTATTTGCTCGTCACAGGGGTGTGAATAATTCTGCAGGGTATGGTATTTGTTATTCTGTTCAGGTGTTAATTAGGATGCTGTCAAATGGTGCTCTGAGACAGTGTAAGGATGACTGTAATGCATGTGGTCATGAGGAGATGTTTTGTGACGGTCGCTTGTCGAAGGACCACACGAAGTGCAGCAGTGAATCACGACTGAGTCTCAGAAACATTCGTGGATAAACAAACAGGAGTTCTCCTCCTCGTTCCTCGAGTGTCCTCTCTGATGGTGCAAACACCATAATTTACCGTCATCTCTAACCACAGACCTCAGAGCTGGATGATGCTGGGGTGAGTGGACGCTGTTTCTCAATTTGTTCTTTTCTCCAGCTTCGCTTTTACCGAATTACACTCCAAGGAGAAAATATCCTTTTTGCTTTGTGCATTTCCATTTAGGCCTTTAAATAAAGCCTACAAATCTCAAACGCCAGCAAATTCGCACAACAATTTCATACTTTAGTGAAGGATCTGATTATTATCAGTCTCAAATAAATGTGCACAAATGAATGTCTTTAAGTAACGATTTATTTTTTGGTTTTGGAGAGCAAGAAAGTAGAGTTTTAACACGTGTGTCATATGAAGAGGCATCGGCTTCTCTATATCCTCTCAGGTATCATATTTTGGGGGATACCGAGCCAGTGGGTGCAGGAAATATGCATTAAGTGCAAGTGCAAGTGCAAGTGACTGTGTCATTATGAAACGCAGCACACTGAAAAAACAACCTCTGTATTTAACACACACACACTGTGCAGCAGGGAGCAGCCATGTCCAGCGCCCGGGGAGCAGTGATGGGGATGATACCTTGCTCAAGGGTATCTCAGGCCAACCTACTGGTCTGGGATTCGAACCCATGACCTTCCACTCCTGGGGTCTTGCCCCCTAAACACTAGGCCACCTCTGCCCCTATATGGTCTAGTATTTCCTACCACTGCCATGGATTATGAAACAAAAATATCTTTTTATTTCTTTGTTGATCTTCTCCATTCAGCGAACAGATAGTAAGTGTAGTTTTTACAGCTGTGGAAATGAGTCAGAACTACCTGAACCTGACCAGGGGCCCAAACTCGCCCACGACCGACGACCAACGACAATATCGGCTCAGTCGCAGGGAGCTTGAGGCCACGGCCGAGTAATACGGAAGCTTTTTCAGTCCTGAGACGAGTGAAAGAACAGTGTGGGTTAGCTGCAGTGACTTTTTGGTTTGCTCGCTGGAGACAGCACCATCGTGGTTGCCATGGGAAACTTGAGAACGTGTAGGATTTGCCCACAGATAGAGGCCACAGGGCAGCCGTGTTACGTGTTTGCTGTGTTTCGCACTATTCTTAGAGCTGCCAACGTCTAATTACCTCATGCAACTAAGAAAGCCCTGCGATAATGCCGTGTGAACGCCAGCGTCAACCTGTGAGCTGACTCAGAATCCCTGATTTGATACGGACGCAAAGATTTCATAACCTTTTGGGCGTAAGTGTCCGGTGATAGTGCTGATAAGCTATTGATTTACACACATCGCTATTCCCAACTCAGCAAAAGAGACAGATAAGCAAACTGTGTGTGTGTGCCTGAGAGAAAGGGAGAGGGAGGGAGAGGGAAAGCTGAAGGCATTCCTCCCACACACACACACACACACACACACCAAAAGCACACTATGCTCAGCAGATGCAAGACATCATTGCAGAGACAGATTCAGTGTTAATGAATTATGCCACAAACATGAGCTACACATTGTTCACTGAGCAAACTGTGATGCTTTACTCAAACACACACACACACACACACACACACACACACACATTCGCTCAGAAATATACATGCACATAAATAAAAGCATACAACCATGCAGCCATCAACCCACACGTATACTAGCAAGTTGACACGAACACTTAAAAAATGCACACACACCCAACACACCCAACACACCCAACATACCCAACATACCCTGCAAACACACAAAGAGAAATAACATCCTCTATGTCCGTCCCATCACATGACTCTTGTCTCTCTGGGCTGAAGGTCAGTGACCAGACAGATGCCTGACCACACAGAGGGGAAAGTGCAGGGACTGACTTCAAACAGGCAGGAAACACACACACACACATACACACACACACACACACATACACACACACACAGACAGACAGACAGAGAGAGAAAGAGAACAAAATGGACTGTAGGTATTGTAGGAGCAATGTTGAAGAGTGTGTGTGGCACCCAGCGTTGACCCTTTTGGCTCAATATTTAAAGCCACATGGCAGAATCCTACACACCCTGTTACTTCCATATAAGGAGTTGACTTTTGTAACTAAGAAGATTCACACGTCCTGCATTTCTCAGCTCGGATCTTCTACGAATTAAAAATAAAACCCTCCCGTTTTCTGGTTTGGGACTAATTTTAGGATATATAGACCCTTGCACATTTTTACATCCATCTTATTCCTTCATTATTGTTACATACAAGACATTACGTCTCTCCGGGACTTGTTCTCCCCCAGTGTCCACCAGTGAAGCATGTAGTTGTCCATCTTTTGTGCACGAAGAATAAACATGTGGGCTTTACTGAGGGCTGCCCTGCTGTACATAAACTTGAGTGAGTAACATAAATTGGAGCGAGGGAGGTGTAGGATGTGCAAAAAAAGAAAAAGGTAGAGCATTGATAACAATGAGGAAGGCGAACAGAGGGAGGGAGGTGGGGGATCCTGTTTTGGGAAACACATGCTGTGTTCCTTGTATAAACACTGGATCTACTTTAAGACGCACTTTATAGGCAGATGTGAGGAAGACGAGTAAAGCGGCTCATTCGCAAAGTGATCGTCCCATAAAGTGGTTTACAGTGGACCAAATCCTTCCACAAAGACATATGAGCCAGGGGTCACAAGCATAGCCTTTTTAAAGCTGAGTTTAAGATCAGACCTGAGTTTAAGATCAGGCCCAGATTCACAGTTAGACTCAGAAAATGTGGTTTGTTTTAAGATCACTCACTATTAAGGCTATTAAGGTCATTAACGAGGGTAGGCTCCGCCCACCTGAGTCAAAAGTACACATTAATTAAAGTACCTGCCATTAATGCAGAAATCACGTGTGTTTAGGACATAAAATGAAGTGTTTTATAGTCTTTTTAAAAGGTTTCGTTTTAAATTCAGTTATTATATCTCGAGTCTCGAAATCTCCAAAACAATAACTTTGTAGCTTTTTTGTAAAAAAATTAAAGTATTTAAAGTAAAAAAAAAAAAGGATTTAAAGAAAATTCTGGTAAAAAAGGCTGTTTATACATATTATGCATACTACAAATAATCTGTGACCATTTCTGTTACATCTTTTTTTTTTAAGTATTCTATCATTAAATAACAGTATTTTATTATAAATACAGTACTGTGCAAAAGTCCTCCCCCATTTCTTTAGATTGATCTCAAGATCTTTGCAATATAATTATATTTAATTTTAATCATTTTAATGTTATTTATATAATAATATAAACATAATAATAATAATGATTATTATTATGTTATTGTTGTTGTTGTTGTTGTTATTGTTATTATTTTAATAGTAAGAAATTCACTTTTTAGGAAAGAGAAAAAGTAGAATGAACTTTTCTAATCCTCACGCTGTATAACGCACTGTACATGTTTTCTCATTTTCTGAGCTACAGATGAAGATATGAAGGTTGGTTCAGGACATTTATTAGAAAATGAGTCACACATATGAGACACTTCTTCTTTTTCTTTCGCCACAGTCATCCGTTTCTGCATCTTCCTCCTTCAAACCGATCACCTGCATGTCCTCTCTCACCACATCCATGGACCTCCTCTTTGTCCTTCCTCTTCTCTTCTCTTCCTGCAGCTCCATCTTCAACATCCTCCTCCCGATATAATCCTCATCAGTGTGGGGACATGGGGGAGTTTGACAGGGGTGTAAAGGGGTGTAAAGAGAGCAAAGAGGGAGGAATCCTCCTGTCCAGAAAGAGCACACACACACACACACACACACACACACACACACACACACACACACACACACGAACACACACGCACAGATGTTATTTACTGCCGGCCATGACCGGGCCAGTCCGACACACACATCGTCCCGGAAACCAGACTGTGTCCCTCCCTCAGCTTTATTGATCTGAGAGCTGTTTGTTAGGTGCAAGATGAACCACTGCGATAGGAGGGGAGAAATGAAAAACAGACAGTCAGGGGTTGAGGAGGTGAGATGGAAAATGGAGGGGGGGAGATAGAGAGAAGGAGAAAAGAAGACAGAGGAGAAGTGGAGAGAGATAGAGTGAAAGAGAGAAAAGCAGGGCTGCGATGAGAGATGAGAATATATAGAAAGGGGAGACAGAAAGAAACAGAGATGGAGGAGAGAGAAAGAAGAGGAGATGGGGAGACACAGAAAGAAAGAGAGAGATGGAGGAGAGAGAGAGAGGAGAGGAGATGGGGAGACACAAAGAAACAGAGATGTAGGAGAGAGAGAGGAAGAGATGGTGAGACAGAAAGAAACAGGGAGAGTGATGGAGAAACGAGAATGACAGATAGAGATGGAGAGAAAGACAGACAGAGAGAGAGAGAGAGAGAGAGAGGCAATAAAAGCTTAATGGACTGAAACCAAAATAGCAGCTTTAATTGAGAGGGAGGGAAAACCGAGAAACAATGTAGAGGAAAGGGGAGCATGTGATTAAAACAGCGGAGGTCAGCAGGGACTGGGCAGAAATTCCTCCCCAAAACCGACGTTGGACGTCCTGAGTGAAATTCTGCTGCACTCACTCATAGCTCATACCACCAACTGAGGTACAGAATTATATATTAACATCATTATATATTAATATATAATTACTAAATTATTATTAGGTGTTGTAACAACACCTGTATTAGGTGTTGTTAAATAATTGAGAAAAATAAAACACATCATATTGAAAATAGATTTAAAATAATGACATTACTACAAATTGCATGATTATATAAAATAGTTTTACAGCATTTAACTCTCATACTTTCACTACTGGATTATATTATTATTATTATTATTATTATATTATTATTATTATTTAGGAAGAAGAGAGTGCAGGCAGGTTGGAATGGGTGGCTGGAGTGATTTGTGACAGACGGGGACCAGCAAGAGTAAAAGGATGGTTTACAGGACAGTAGTGAGACCAGCTATGTTGTAAGGTTGGAGACGGTGGCACTGACGGAAAGGCAGGAGGCATGGAGCTGAGGTGTCAGTCAGATAAAGATGCTGAGTACTTGTTGGGTGCATTTGAGATGGACAGGATTAGAAATGAGTATATTAGAGGGACAGCTCAGGTTAGACGTCTTGAGACAAAAGGTAGAGAAGCAAGGTTGCGCTGGTTGACATGTGCAGAGGAGAGACGAGGATTATATTGGGAGGAGGATGTTGGAGCTGGAGGAAGGACAAAGAGGAGGGTTATGGAGTGTTGAGAGAGGACATGCAGGTGTTGGTTTAAAGGGGGAAGATGCAGATTAGAGGAAGAAGTGGAAACAGATGATTCACTGTGGCAACTCCTAAACGGGAGCAGCCGAAAGAAGAAGAAGTTTTTTATTATTATTATAATTATAAGGTCGTGGGTGGACTGTTGTTGTTGACTGGGCTCCAGGACCGGTTGTGGGGTTCAATCCTGACCAGTAGGTTACCCCGAGGTACCCTTGAGCAAGGTACCGCCCCATCACTGCTCCCCGGGCACTGGATACGGCTGCCCCCTGCTGCACAATGTGTGCGTGCTAAACACAGAGGTTGCATTTTGTTGTGTATCACGGAGTGATCAGATGATGATGATGATGATGATACAATACATATTAATGATACGAATCCAGCTCACTAATCATGGTAACGATAATAAATCCCACTGCAGTGAACTCACACATCATCTTCAGGATGAAGGCCCCAGTGTTATGCTGAAACTGACAAAAACTGATGAAAAAGAATAAAGAGACTGAGTGCTGGCGCCCCACTGACCAGCTGGCTTTCAAATTGACCCCAGCTGTAAACTCACGTTTAAGGGTCAGTAAATCAATCACACATGGTTTTCCCCCACAGTGTACACTGTTTCTGGACATCTTTATTCTGATATCACAAACTGCAGGGTGCAGCAATCCAATCGTAAGCTCCAGTTTGACTGACCTTAAATTTCATGATCAATTTGAACTGGAGAAAATGAAAAAAGTACATTTCAAAGCTCCATAATCATTGCATTAGTCTGAAAAGACTTCA